>VZTF01007421.1:1542989-1566481 GCA_013397755.1 Cnemophilus loriae
AGCTCTCTTCCTCCTCAGCCCTCCTCCTCCCCAGCCCTCCTCCTCCTCAGCCCTCCTCCTCAGCTCTCCTCCTCCTCAGCTCTCTTCCTCCTCAGCTCTCCTCCTCCTCAGCCCTCTTCTGCCTCGGGTACCAGTCGAATTCACACACAGCAGAATAGCTTTATGTGTGTGAATAACTCTTAAAAGATGAAGAAATTGAGGGGCTCTCAGGCACAAAGGTTTTTCTACCTACATATGCTTGAATTACCTGTAGAAAATTGTGTCCAAAAATAGCAGGTGACCACGTAAAATTTATAATGCATCACAGGAATTCCTATTTGCTTCACAATGACATCACATCAATAAATTGTGAGAGTCACTTCTGTGAAAAGTATCAAGACCAAGAGCTGGGCTGAAGTCTGAATTCGGATGCTGGTGGGGTTTGGGTCTTGTCAAGCTCTCACAGAACTCGAACTGATAACAGCAGGGTGCCCGACTGCTGCACTTACACTGCAAGCAATGTAGTAAGGTATGTTAGGAATGACACAGGAGTGGTGTTTCATACTCCTTGCTGTTTCCAGACCTGGTCCATGCTGCTTCAGCTCATGCTTTTGAAAGAACTGATTCACTTTTGGGGTCTGTGGTTTCCTGCCTGCTTGCTCCAGGAGCAGGGTGCACCGACCTGGCATCTGGTGAGAAGATGAGACTCACCATCGTTACCCTGAACACACAGATTGGTTCTTCAGCCATTATCCTCATTCAGCTTGGACAAATGATTTAGTTAAATGATGTGATCTAAATGTCTTCACCAAGACTAAGAGAAACTTGGCATCTGTCCAGGCAGCACTTGGTCACTGCTGTTTCTGAGGTAAATGGGAGACAAGCCAACGAAATTAAAGTTATTTCCCTGTCTCGGAGATGTTCGCAAACACTGACACAATGCCCATGGATCAGACAGAAGTTATGGAAGTTCATTTATTTAAATAATGATCAGGAGACTCACTCTGTTCCTCCAGTTTGTGTCATGTTGTTGTGGAGGCATCTACAGACAGGCAAAATAAAGTACAGGTTGTGACAAGCCCACACTGTTCAATTTACTGAAGTGAATTCTACAACTGATCTTCTAATAGTTTCAAGCATATTTGCCTTAATAGTTAACACTAAATTTCTGTTTCCAGGATTTTGCTGCAGGTTTGAGACTACTTTTGTGACACTTCAGTTTCAACAGAAGTGTTTTTTCTCTTCCTGAAACAATGACATTCACCAGGTAATTTTACAAACATTCCTTCACTGGAATGGTGTTACACCTTAGCTTGTTCCTGCGAGCACGTGAATCTTCTTTTGGTTTTCCTCATTCTTGTTTTCCAGTGCAGCATCTCAGTTCAGACTGTGACTGCATGTTCTTTGTCAGGAGCTGCTTCTGGCGTTGATAGAACCACGGAGAACCTAGCAGGATGGGAAATGGATGGCTGAGGCTGACAAGTGCCACCAGAACACCAACAAAACCAGTGACGTTACACAAGTTTGATTGCCAGAGTTCCAGTTCTCCTTTATTCTGTCTCAGAAACGGCAAAAATCAAGGCTTTCTGCAAGAACTTATGCTGAGAAAAAGCTGAAAGTGCAACAGGGCAAACCAAACTAGTCCAAAATTCAGAAATTGTTTTCCTCAGGAAGATCCCAGTCTTGCTGTCATCAGTGGAACCAGCAGTTTGCTCCGAAGCTGATAGTGCATCGATCTCTCTGTGGGCACATATCTGTGCCTTCATGCAGAGACATCAAAATCAGTATTTGTTTTTCTAGTATAAACTTTTAAAAAGAAAGAACCAGTCCCCTGTGGAGAGGCATTCATACGAGCTGACAAGAAGCATCCTCTCTTTTCCGGTTCCAAGAAGTGGTGATTTCAGCGCAGGAAGGTGAGCCTTGTCTCCAAGACCTTTTTCTCTTGGGGCTGCAGAAACAACAGCCAATTTCTCTTCAGCCTAAATTAGCTGAGGATAAAGAAAAAGAAACTCTCTGGGGAAAATTCTGAGGGAAACACAAAGGGGGAGTGAAAAAAGTCTTCATCTGAAAAAAACCAAACTTTTTAGAATAAAATAGATTTTTCAATTTCTGACACTTTTAGGCTAAAAAAAATAAAAAGTGTCTTTTCCTATTAAGAAAATTGCTTTCACTTTCCTGCAATGAACAGAGTTCTGTTTCTAACGATGGGAGAAGCTGAGTGTGGCTGCTGAGTAGCTGAAGTGGGGATCCGGCTATCAATGCGTCACCAGCTAAATGTGATTTGAGATGCAGTTTGCTTTTCTCTATCTCAGATCTCAGGGCTAAACCACAAACTGTACATGACACAACTAAATTAATATTTAAAAATAATTACTTGCTGCCTGAAGGTAAACAGAAAAAGGGTAAATAATTGATAGCACTGGGACTGCCACACTGTAACTCTGCTGAGCGTTTATGATGTGCTGTGAAGGTTCAAAGGGATTGCTCGTCTGCTGCCTCTGAAGGAGGGTTTTTGCTAATCATTCCAGGGCTTGTTTTGTCAGCCAGCAATGTTTTCAGAGTTTGAAGCACCAGAATAGAATGCCAGCTTAATTTAGGTGAATCTCTAGTTTAATTTACTAACTTTCATTCCAAGATTTGCATTGTAAATGATAAGGTGATTTTCATATATATTTTTTTTCTTTTAATTTTTTTTTAGCCCATCAACATCTGAAGGGAAATTTTATGTGGTCTGCTGCCAAGAATGTAGAGTAACTTGCATTTAAGGAGTTCTTACATAACATGCCACCCTACGACAATACCGGTCTGCAGAGCCTGGTGATGCCTTGAGAGCTGGTAGCTCTTCTCTTTTCAGTGGTAAATATCCATCCTCTTACAGCCCAACACCAGAATAATCACTATTCAAAGTGGCAGATGACCAAAAAGAAAGGTCAGTGGTTTCAAACTGATTAATTTCCCCCCTCAGTCAGAAAACTTCTCGCACTGATTATTACGATTATTTTTATTTTTTTTATTATTATTATATGTGCTGCCTCCACAAAGGACATCATTGTTTTCTGATGGTAAAGCAAAGCAGCAGCAAACACACAGGCAGTGTGTGTGGGGAGTCAATAGCTACAGGTCTGCAGTGTATTTAAATACAGTGCCATGCACCTCTGTGGGGAAACGATCATCAGGCAAAACTCCAAAACCAGAACAAAACTGTCAGCAGTGCCAGCTGGGCTGGGTGAGCCAACCACTCACAAAGGTTTATTTGCAATAGATGTCTTAGTGCTAGGGATGGGAATGTGGGTTCTTGTCTTTGTGCCCAGTCAGACCTTCAGTAATGGCAGCTTCTCTAATGCTCTGCACTGCCTAACACTTTAGTTTCACTGCTTGAAAAGTCAATCTAGGCTTTCATTTAGATTTTGAAAAAAAAAAAATCAAATTCTGTACTCAGGTGCCCAAGCGTGAGGGTCATTTGAAGGCACGAAGCAGTTCCTACACTCCACTGAACAGCAGCCAGTGTTTCAGTGAAATCTGGGAGGCTTTTTCCAGCTGCTGTGCATCTGGAAATGAGCAGTAAGGAAGACTAAATAGAAAACATGAAAACATATGGAATCTCTGTCACTGGAGATTGGAAACATGTAGGAAAAAAAAAAAAGTCTGTTGTTTAAAGAGTACCTCAGTGCTCTCTCTCTTTCAGCCCTGGAAGCCCAGGTCTATATAATTGAGACACATAAAAACTGAGCACTGAGTCTCAAGTGGGACATACAGGTTTGTGTATATCAGGTCCAAGCTCAATGTTTACGGCAGGAAAATCAGGTTGCCAGTTTTCATACTTTAAAACTATTGTTGCAGCATTTGGATAGTCCTGTATGTTCTAGCTCCACAGGTCCTTACCTACACGAGAATCCCCATTCTCACTGGAAAAAATAATACTATTTCCAGTCCTCATGGCTTCAGAGGAAGGCCTGGAAGCGTGGCTGTCCACAGACAGGAGGCTCCTGAGGCAGAAGGTGACACATCACCCGTGTGCTTTCACTGCACTGCTGCCAGGACAGGGAACTCCTGCGTTTGCGTGCTTGGGGTTCCCAACGCAAGGAAAGGCAAAACAAAACAAAAAAAAAAAACACAAAAAGGAAACCAAAAAAAAGTCTGCTCTGAACTCCATTCCAACATTCAGGTCACCACCCTTCTCCTTTCTTCCCCACACCCAAGACCACACACTTGCACTTGCACCTCCAGGCACACGCCTGCCTGCCAACGAAGTGGAGGTTACAATCTCATTGCAGCTCTGGTTATCTTTCAAAGGAAAATGTCCTAAAAGAAACCCCAAGCGCTCAGTGGTGCAGCCCCACCCCTGGCCATGCAGCATGACCACACTGGCAGCTCGCAGGCTGTGGAGAGGAGGGATTTCTTCGTGTTGGGAAAGTGGCCAATGGGTGTTTTAGGAAGCAGCTGCTCGGAGGCAAGTCATTGCTGTTAAAACATTTGCTGCTCTGAGGGAATGAGAAGCATTGAGGCAGACTGGGGCATCTCTGGCCACTACAAGAATCACTGGGGAATTTCAGTTTTTCTTCTCTGAATTTATTTTATGTCAGCTGCAGGAGTGTTTTGTGAGACCCAGGCCTTTGTTGTATTATCAGCTTGAGAAACAGGAAAACGGGGATTCTTTCTTGAACACTGATGTCTTCATCCTGCAGGACTAGTAACATTATTTTAGTTTAAAAATCTCTGTGAATATCTACTGGGCTGACCACTGTGTTGGTTTGTCTTAATGGGGGATAAACTGGCATTTCTAGAAACAGAGAATGGTATTGCTAACGTGAATTCTGTCTGACGAGGAGATTTCTGCCAGGGTAGTAATTTGGTGTATTACGAGGTTAGTCCTGTAGAAAGGACAGTAGTGAAAATAACTCCTGGGCACTGACTGAACTAAAACCTGAAAGCTTTCACCTTGAAGAGAACTTGCCTTGGAAACATTTATTCTTTCAGAGGTGTATGCCAGCAGCAGAGAAGCCGTCCGAGTGAAGCTTCCCAGAGAATGCAGTAATACATGCAATAAAGAGATTTTTCTAGTGAAATACCCACTTGTGAACTGTTCATGGGTATAAGAAAAATGGATCTGAGGTCTTGCCACCTGAGTTCCCTTCCTCTCCCTCAGTAGGTTATCAGCATGAAAACAGGAAATGAATTGGACACCATTAATAAAACATGAAGCCTTCGTGTTCAGGTTCTGTGCTCTGTCGTTCAAGTGTAGAAGACACTGTGTGAGAAGGAAACAGAGGAGTCACATCCACAAGTTCATTTACTCTTTTTAACTACACTGCAAACTTTGGCTTAGACTTGGAAGTAAACCATTCTTTTCTTCCCCTGAATTTATTGAAAAGCTTTTAAGCCCTCATACAGAAAACCTGAGGGCTTGTTATTGAACTGTGAGTAGTCTTTCAGAACATAAAATGTTTTCCTAGTAGATTTCACCAATAATTAGATATTGTCAGTACTGGTTTTTTACTCAGAAGTGTCTTTCACTGTGATATAACATTTTAGACCTTGTTTTCCTGCATTTGTTTTTGGAGCTGTTGGCGTGGCACAGATTTTTTTTTTGTGATAGATGTCCTTTTTTTGCCAGTTGCTTGTTCGTGATTTTAGCAACATCCCAAGATATGTACCTTGCTCTCTTGTAGGGGCTCATTTTGCTAAAGGAAAATGCATGATTCACCCATCTCATAAAATTGTTGTTTTACACCAAAGAACAAATTATTAACCTCAAAGAATAGAGGCCTACATGAAGTAGACTGAAAGACTCCCCTCACCCGCAAGCACCACCACCTTTTCTGTCTGTACTTTGAAACCATCTCATGAAAGCTTATGGTCCCAGCAGCAATCCAGGGATGAGAGCTTGCAAACCTGTTAGGAAAAAGTCATGGGAACAAAAGCAGAAGACCCGGTTCAGCCAGACAAAGAAGCCTTCTGCAGCTGTAATAAAGGCTTGGTTTGCTCTATGGGGGAGTTTAATTGCAAAATACTTAGCATAGGTGAATCATAAGAAGCCTAACTATAGGAAGAGGTTAACCACAGTTATAGGAAAGATTCATCTGAGGCTACAATAAACAAGATTTTTGGTGGGAAGGAACCAGAAGACTCTCCTCAGCTGTGGACAGGCCCTCTCCCGAAACTCAGAGGTTGGGTTGTGAGTCCAAAGCAGGTCCTCCTGACTTTAGACAGTTCTTTTAGGAAGTAGCTAAGTACAAGGTCAGGTGGAAAGATAACCTATTTATTGTTAGTGGGAGTTTTTATCAGACTGCTGTGGCTGGAACCACTAGTTCATCTCCCATGGGAGACAGTGCTTCTCATTAAAGCCTACCACAACTATAAGTGCAACCTTGAGATTATTAGAACTTCCATATTTTTGAACAAACTGACATATTCTCACCGTTAAATAAATATGGAAGCACTGCTTCCTGGATCCTGCCAGGAAAAGGAGGCTCCAGTCTCAGAGATTTCAGGCCAGGTCCAAATTCCTTCAATGATTTCTGTGTAGTCTCCTTCAAAATAACCCGTTTGCCAGATGTGCCTGTTGCTTAATTCCTGAAATGCAGAAGTAAGACCTCAAACTAGGGGAGAAACCTGGACAGTGAAACAATCCACAACCATCAAACTTAAAAATTCAGTGTTCTAGTTCAACTCAATTAAACATTTTTCTTTGCAGCCATCTACAAGTTTGATGATAGGAAATTGGATTTGACTCATAACACACAAAGGGACAGTCTGGTAAATGTACACTCTCAGCCAAAACCATTCACTTACGGAGTAGGATCACATTTTCACTGAAATTTATGTTACCATTTGGTTTACTTGTTCTTGTTGTCTGGCTCCATCCATAACAAGTGCAGCAGCCAAGCTCTAATTCCCAACTGTTTGAAGTTAGTCTCATGACAGATAGGCCAGACAGTTCACTGGAAAATATTCAGAGTATTATTAAGGTTATTCCTAATTGTGCAAAACGTTTTACATTAAGATTTTTGTTTTAGCACATCTTTGATTACTCGGGGTTTGGGTCATAGGATTTGTTTTTCTACATTATTTCATCCGTCGTATCTAGGAACCACCTTCTGTTTGCAGTTTGAGGTTATTGGAAATAAAAGCTGTAAACGTCTGTGGACACTGAAGAATAAAGCAGCTGAAGGCTGGCTGGCTGGGGTGGGCCGAGTGGAAGTCTGAGTGAACGTGATCAGCTGAGTGGATGTCTAACTGGATGTGTTCATGCAGGGGTGCCTTGATACGACAGAGGGGATGTGAGACTGAGCATGATTTATGGAGAGTAATCAGCACTGCAGCTCCAACAGGAGTCTCTTAACTTAGATTAAAACACAGCAGCACCTGGTGCTTGCTGCAAACACAATTTTTTCCTGGAAAAAGAGAGAGTTACCCTTCTGGAGGGTTTTCTAAATAACACATCTCTGTTCTTTCTAAAATATTAGGATGTTAAATGTCCAAAGAATTCTTGCTGGAAATGATGCCTTGGTTACATGATCAGAGCCCACTCATTTTCCCAGTAGAGGCACTGCGTACCCAGGGCTGTTTGGAAGCCACCAGCAATGACTACCCAGGGTGGACTGGGATGGACAGCAGGGTGCTGCCAGAACTCTGAGCTAGGCCCTTTACTGAATCATTCACAGCAACTTCCCTGCTCAAATTGCACCTGACTTCTACGTAAATAATTCCTGTGACTACATCTTTGGCCCGCTGCCTGTAGGAATGTCTTAGACCAGTCATTTTTTTAAGGCCTTTTTTTCCCCCCTTGCATCTAGCCTAAACTTTCCGTTCCCTAGCTCCACATCAGTGCTTCTCATGTTTGTGTCTCCTGCCCCTCCCTCTCCTCGTCCTCCTGCATATTCATATTAACTGCAAGGTAATTAGGGACTGATCCTGTCCTCTGAGTCTTTGTTTCTCCAGACTATGACTTAAATTCTACTCTCCTGCAGCAAACTCCACTGAGATCTTAAGGACTGGTCCTTTTGGGGGTGCACTTGCTGTTGTATCTAGCTCTCAACACAAAGTTCTTTGATATTATAATGTTGTAATGGCAGGAGACCCTGGTTAGGCAAAACCAGAACTGGCTGTCCCTCCCTCCCTCCCTCCCTCCCTCAGGGGTTTCAGGTTATTAACAGGGCTTTGCTCAGCTGAGCTACAGGGATCCGTCAGGTCTCTGCCCACATTCCTGTCTTGCAGCTTCACAATTCTCATACTATTTCAAAAAGCAGGAACAAGGCAGCTTGTATGATCCTAGCAGATTCTCTGCCTGTCATGGCCACCAATCTTTTGAAGTCAGAGGCTCACAAAATCCTGCTGTCCATCTCTGCCCCACAAGAGGAATGTGTCTGTGAACTAGATCCTCTGTGGGTTCAGTTTGCACCCCACTAGTGGCTTGGCAAAGGCAGCTCCCAGGCAGGCACCCCCTGATGATGAACCTGGACTCCCTCCTGCTCACCAGCCCCTGCTGCTCTGCCCCTTGGGAACTTTGCTCCGAGTCCCCTGATTTAAGATCATTGTGCAGCATTATATCAACTGTTTTATTGCAATAAAAATTAATCCTAGCAACTGCAAAGTCATTGTCTCGAGTGAAACAGTCTTTTGGAATTGCTTGGCACAACCTACTTTTAATAAGCCCCTGTTACACAGGTGCTTCACTCTGTTTACTCCACTGTGTAAAGTGGAATTGATACCAGCATGAATGGTTTGCAATCTCTTGCTTCTCCCTTTCCTGAGCATCCTCACAAAGCAGCAAGGTTGCTTCATGTGCTCATTGAAAACCCTCCAAAACTTGTGCTGGAGCATTCCCTGTTCTGGGAATCTTACCAGACCTTCTTTCCCATTCTGTGCTCTTCTTTTCAGTATGTGCACTGCTCTTTAAGTCACATCAACAATAGCTACCAGATCTGTGATACTTCTCAGCCCTGTGGCAGGCAAAAAAAGTGGCATTGGAGCCAGAAAAAGAGTTTGGTTCTTTAGACTCATGTCTTGCTTTGGGATCTTTTCATTTGCCTCTGGCACTTTACGAGCCCTCCCCTGAGTTTTTCATCCTCTTTCAAGGTGCTGTTGAAAAGCTCCTTTTCAGCTGGCTCAGCTTGCAGTCTGTGGTGGGTCTCTTGCAGTGTGCACAGGTGTGCCCTGAGAGTGGGACAAGCATCACCTGGCACACGTGGCTGAGAGGCTGCTGGCCTGCGCTGTGCTGCAGCACTGAGTGGATCTGGCAGCAGCACCCGAATCACTGAAAGCTTCGTGTCCCAGGTGCCACCCGCCCGCTCCGCCGGAGCCGTGCAGCACCGAGCCTCGTGCCTGGTGGGCAGCCTGGGTGGTGATGCTCAGGACTGCATAAACAGGGAGCAGCCCAAGGCTTCCACATCTGCAGCTGTAGCATAACCAAGAGAGGAAATCCAGGAGGCTGCATCCCCCTGCTTCACTTATAGCCTGGCTTCATATGCCAGTCTGGGGCTGGGGCTGCTGGGCAGCACTCTGCCAGCACCGGGCAGAGGGCTGGGATCTGGCTTTTCTGTGTGCCCCAGGATTAGTCCACCACAGCCAAGCGTGCCCAGATTCTACTCAGTGGCATCTGTGCCCAGCACCATCCTGTGCTGAAGATGGTCTCGCCTGGGTGGCTCTTCGTGCTGGGGCTCAGCAGGGCCCCCAAGCCCCCGGGAGCAGGGCAGTGATCAGAGCTACTTGAAAAGTCTCCTTGGAGAGTTTCTATGACACCGTTGCTTGTGTCTTGGCGTGCCATATCTAGGACAGTGGCCTGCCAGGCACTGGGCATAATTTCTGGTGTAAACTTGAGATATCTGGAACGGAGAGTCTGACTTCAGCATCTTCCAGACAATCCCAGTGGCAGAAAGTATCTGAGGAATCCCACAGACTCACACCCAATTTTCAAGGCCAGCATTTCTCCCAGCATACACAGCCCTGCCCAGGAGGCTAGCCAGGCTACATTATCTGCAGTTTGAATCTGGACATGAGGAGGCAGGTGCTGGGAAAAACAGGCAGGCACATGAGTAGTCAAAGGCAAGAGCAAGTGTTTCAGGTCTGCACACTCAGCACGTTGTACCCCATCCAAACTGGGCTGGGGATGTTGAAGCAGGGAAACAGGGAACAATAAGGAGTGTTGCAGGGCTTCTGCCAGACTGAGCACAAGGCAACACTAATGGTCTGTGAGATGGGGAAGGGAATTTCTGACAGTGAGATCCAAAGATCAAGAGGAAAATTATAGGGAAAAAGCCAAGCACATTGAAATTCCTGAGGGCTGTGATGAGAGACCCTCTGCCCCCTCAGTGGCAGGCCAAGGGGTCAGCATTCCACACCAGACAGGGTGTCCCTGTGGGATGCCCAGCTGCAGCCAGTGCCAGGAGAGCTGGACTGGGACTTGGCACCCTGTGAGGCCTCTGTGAGCGAGTGTTCAGCTTCCAGACAGAGCCTCAGCAAGGAGAAGGTTGGTAGAACTTAAATGGAGGAGCTAAGGGCTGACCTGTGCTGTGGAGGGTCTCAGGCCACGGCCAGGAAACATCAGGTGCACAGCAGGGGAGTTGGTTCCTGTGCTGGGAGGTGCTGCCAGCACAAATCTCTTAATAGTCTTTTAGTCTCAGCAAGGCCTTAAAATCAATCAGAGGATTAGCTAAGCAAATCTGTTTTTGTGGTACATGATCCAGCTTTGTGCAATTGGATCTAACATTGCTCTGACTCTCCCTGGTGACGGGGCTTGCTCCTGTGCCACCCACAGCTGCAGGGCTGTGGAGGAACGGCTGCAGCTGGCACGGAGCAGGGAGCGGGGGGAGCCCTGGCCCGGGCAGCTGGAGGAGTGGGGTCCCAGCACTGGCACAACCTGCTCAGGTGCAGGAACGCCAGAGCACGGCAGCACAGTGCCAGCCCATCGCTTCCCTCCCACCAGCCTGTCCTCTTCACTCAGCGTTTCTCCCTGCAGAAGCTCTCAGAAGGTAACACGAGCCCCTTCTCAGGAGCTACGAGCTTCATACGGCTTCTGTGACTCTTTTTTCTCAGGAACAGGTACACGTTGTGATCCCTTTTCCCTTACTGTGGTGGCTCCCTGGCTTCAGAGCTGAGCTGCAGACAGAGACCAGATAGACCCTTCTACCACACACACTGCTAAGCCTCATCCCCAGAGGACCATTTTTGAGCTGTGACCAGTGAGGGAAACAACAAGTCTCCCTTGACATTCTGGCTCCTGGCAGATCAATACTTTAATTCATTTGATGACAACAGCACCAATCCACCCAGCTGACACCTGGCAGCGTCTGTTTCCAGCCTGGTATAGGAGTGTTTCTGTAGCTTCTGACAAAGCAGTTTGCTTGCTCTCAAGCTGAAAGTTACTCCAAGTGACAACATGAGACCCTGACAGGGCCTGAATCCCCTGAACACACTGGGGCTGCACAGCACTGGCAGATCTGGATGTGGTCACCGGACTTGCTAAGCAGTCATAATGGCAAAGTGATGTGAGGAACCATGACACATCGCCTCCAGAACTCAGCAGTCTCAGCTTTCTGGCAAAATTTTCCTCTGCCCCTTTTTTCCCCAGACTCTTCCGCAATCTGTGGCCGGGTTGGTTCAGTCTTGGTGCAACATAACACGAAGTGATGCCTGGCTGAGGGGTTATCCCGCTCCCCGTAACCGTGCTGACTCGTGAGCCTCACAGCTCTGGCCTGTCATCCACTGGGAGCTCATCTATGCAAATGTGCTCCAAGAAAATGAGGTCTATAAATAATGGACACCTTGGGCCTGCATGTCGGTACAAGGTAATCCATTGCCTTGCTTGAAATGTATCCGGCTATATTTCATGCTTCCATGTGAAAGTTACAAGGAATGAAAAGTATCCAGGATAAAATCCAACCTGTACTCGCCTTCTGACCTAGAAAAAAGAGGCAAAAAGTTCCTCAGCGCAAACTGGAGCTGGTGTGCCGGGAGGCCAGTCCTTGGACTCTGTGCTGGGGGGGCTGTGATGAACACTCCTGCTGCTTCTGCCTCCTCCGCAGTGCCTGCCCACCTCCCCGCTGGTTTGTTCACAAGGAATGCGAGAAAGCTTATTGATACCACTTGCCCAGCAAAGGGCTAGTTTAGATGCTAACAAAACCCAGACTGTTCAGTTTTGTTGCCTTTAAGTATTTTCAAATGGAATGTATTTGCCCCACAGCACTTTCGACCCCTGAGAGGCACTTGTCTCCTGACTGCTGCTTTGGGTGGCCCAGTAGTCTTGGGAACACAGAAATCCAGTTAAATTATTCAATTCTTTATCTCTCCTACTTGACAAAGAATTTATATACAGGGAAAATATTCAGAAATGTGCATCAAGGTTGATGGGGGGTATGGAACAGCATCCACAGGAGGCACAGCTCCACAGACTGTGATTCCTCAGCGTGAGAAGATGTGACTGCAGGACAAAATGTGAGCAGTCTCTGGAAATGTGAGTAGCATGAAGAAGTCACCCAGAGGTGACTTGTTCACTGGCTCTGGTTCTTCAAACAGAAGGTGGCTCTTTGCACAGTGTGTCATTTATCTGCAGAAATCTTCGCTGCAGAATGTTGCGCATGCTGAAGTTTTACACAAATAGAAAAAAAAATAAACCAGACAAAGTTGTGGAAGGGTTAAAAAAGGCTAGTGGCTATTGAATAACAAACCTCACTTCTGTCATGGGAGATCTCTGCAAGCTGTCAGGCCCTGGGACTATTCTGGAGAGGCATCGGTGCGAGCTTTGTGCTGTCCTGACAGTCCTCCTACACCTCTGCTGCTGGACAGAGCATCTTTCCTCTGACCTCCTACAGGCATTTGATGCTATGTTCCTGTGCCTCTCCTCACCCATGATTTCCACCCCGATTACTTTTTTCTAAAAATCACAGATTTAGTGTTACAATTAAATTCTGCACTGAATATATTTTTTACTTTGAAAAGCATCTGGACAATTCTTTCTGAAAGCACCTTCTGGCTACCCGTAGAGCATTCTGAAAAGGATGAGCCTTTAGATAGGCTGGCAAGTCATATAAACAGTAAATACTATTGGTTCTGAGAATTGAATTTTCCCTGGGAAGTCTGAATCTCTAGTTCTATAACAGCTTGGTTATCAAATAGATGATTTATATCTTATTAGGTATTCCCATCCGTGGATGGAAAAAGGTTCTATTGCTTAATGCTCCTTATGCTCCTGCTTCATCTCTCACCACTGCCAGAAGCACTTTTGGGCCCCCAGATCAGCCTATTTAAATAAGCAGTGCCACTTTGGGGTGCTCAGGCTGGTGGGGGTGCAGGGAGGGCCTTGGCAGGACCACCTGCCCCTGGCCACCGTCAGCCACACGCCCCAAGGACAGCACCTGCCAGCCCTCTGCCCCAGAGCTCCTGCCTCGTCTGAGAATGGCTTTTTCCAAGCTTGGATACAAATCTCAGTCGCTTCTTTTTCAGCATATGTTTGTCCACTTTTGGTCAAGCTTGACCAAAGGACAGAATCTGGGTTTCTTGCAGTAGCAGGGGAGTTTTGCAGTGCAGCTGCCCACAGAGGTTCAACCTTGCAGGTGCCGGAGGAAAAGGACTTGGGTTTGTCTGCAAACCCAAGTGCTGCTCTCCCCACGTTCCACCTTGTCCATCTGCATGTGGACTGCTCTGCTTCTGGAGGGTGAACTGGCAAACAGCAATGCCGATGGTAGTCATTTGTTGAGAGAAATGCACATTGCTAAAGAACCCTGAGAATTTTAATCACTCACAAGTACCACAGGATGCATTGCTTTGAGCAGTCGCTGGGAACAGATTATCCTTACATGTACAACAAAGAACCTGGAAACTGTATTCACAGGCAGGTAAAACAGGGAATATTTAAAGAGTAAAACGAGCAAGAGTGTTGACATGAGTGAAAAGAGGAGGGAAATACCGGGCTCAGTGCCTGATTCCTAATCCCTAAACTGTCTTACTACAGTATTGTGAAATCAAGGAGGAATAAACCTAATACCACAGTTCCTTGCCATCAAGAAACCATGTATTAATACTGTACTGCTAAGGTAATTAACCAAATCAGACTTAGTCCAGTGCTGAAAGGGATTTCTTCCCCCAGGGATAAGCAGATGTCTCAATCTAATTATACAAGTTATTTAATCAGAACCAGAGGTCGGGTATCTAATGAAAATACTGCGTAGTGTCGGGGGGGGCAGTTGCAGCTCTGAAGCAGTGCAAGCAAAGCGGGCACACAAGCCTCCACACCAGTGCAGTTTCTAATGTTCTACCTTTAAGTTACTGTACGTAACTTTAGGATCTCAGAATAGGAATTTGAAAGAAAAAAGAACACATTCTAGCGAAAGTCAGTTTCACTGCCCGGTATGGAAAGAAAATTCTTCAATTAATGTCACTGGTGCTCCACCCACCCACAGTGCTGACACAGGAACAAACAGCTATTTCGTCTGAGGCAGCTGGTAGGTCTGTAGTACCGTTTTGTGAGCCTTGCCTCACCCAGATAAGAACTGTAACAGGTGTCTAAACCTGCCCAGTCCCATCTAGCCAGCAGTGGGGGTGCAGTTGTTGACAGCGCAGGCTCGCAGGAAACTGTGCTCTCAGGAACAGGCAGAGCCCCTGAAGCCATGGTTCTTGGGATACACAGGTGTCTGGAAAGCAAGTGGAGCATCATTCCCACTGGGAAGGCTGTGTTGCTATCACCAGAACTTACTGACAATCACAGACTGGGACACATCCAAGCTGCCAACTACGGCAAGCAGGAAGTGAGTCTTCTGTGTTGCTGCTAAGAATTTTGTTGAGAAGGTTGTGGGAAACGTTGAGCCAAATAAGTGGGACTGGGAAGAAAAGAGTTCAGAACAGTAGACAGAGTGAAGAGATGACACATCATTGCACCATGACTGGAGAGAAACACCAGATCCTGAGGGCCTGTTGACTGCAGTGGGAGTTTGATGGCCCACAGTACAGTTAAACAAAATACAAGAAATACAAGTTGTGGCACTGATCAGAGCCTGGATGAGACAGTCCTGTAACCAGTCTGAGAGGTACTGGGCCCACGCCAGTAAGCTACTTGCTACACACAGGAACAAAGAGAAATTTGACTTTGAACTCTGCTGTCCTACATCCACAGTCACAGAATAACAGAAAAAGCTGAGTTGGAAGGGACCCACAAGGATCATCAAGTCCAGCTCCTGGCCCTGGACAGAACGGCCCCAAGAGTCACAGCATGTGCCTGAGAGTGTTGTCCAAACGCTTCTCGAACTCTGTCAGGCTTAGTGCTGTAACCACTGCCCTGAGGAGCCTGTGCCAGTGCCCAACCACCCTCTGGGTGAAGAACCTTTTCCTAATATCTAATCTAAACCTCCTCCAACACAGCTTCAGGCCATTCCCTCAGGTCCTGTCACTGGTCACCAGAGAGAAGAGATCAGTGCCTGCCCCTCCTTTTCCCCTCACAAGAAAGCTGTAACTGTGAAGAGTCTCCCCTCAGTCTCCTCTTCTCCAGCTGAACAGACCAAGTGACTTCAGTTGCTCCTCACACAGCTTCCCCTCAAGGCTTTTCACCTTCTTCGTTGCCCTCCTTTAGACACTCCTTAATAGCTTACTATCCTTCTTACATTGCAGTGACCAAAACTGAACACAGACCAGTTGCATTTTCATCTGCTGTATAAATAATGTCACTTCTTTCATCACCTTGTACCTATTCCACACCAAATACCCAAGCAGTCTGCCCGTGAATTAAAAAACTAGCTGCTTGTGCAGAGTACAGTGGCTTATGGCTTCAGAACCCATGCAAAGACACGTCTGTAGTGGTGCATTAGGTGATGGCACTTAACTTGTTCTTGTGACATAGCAGGAACCACTCCTGCCTCCTCAACAATGCAATCCAGTGGGACAACCTACATTCAGTCCTCTGCCTTCTTTGAAGCACAAATAGTTTATGAAAAGGAGATTGAGGAACAGTTCTTTTCTAAGATTTGCCCACTTGCCAGCTCTGTGGAGCTGTAACAGTCTCTGCTTGTGAAGATTTCTCTTCTAGAAGCAAAACTGTAAGTGCGACATCTGTCATTTCAGATGTGATGATCCCTCTTTGAAAATTCAATTAACCAAAGTCGGGTCAGTTGGAAAGGTGAACAGCTCAGGGTTTGTCTTTACAGGGAGCAGCAGAATGGAAGTTTGAGGTCAGGCAGGGGAGCGAGGTTTTGATAGTAACTACAGTGTACGGCCACTTGGTCCATTGCCACTGGAACCAGCAGAAACCATTCTCTGAGGACAATGCACCTCCCCAAGGCAGGTGCTGATTGGGAAGAGGAGCTGCATTCAGAGGCTGCATTCAGCTGCATTCAGAGGCACAGCCCCCTCGGCAGTGGCCATGCTCCAGGCTGAAAGCAAACATGGAATTAATGTCTCTTCCCATCCAAGTCTATGGAGAGATTTTACAGGCGTCAGTGGCAACAGGATCAGAGTAGAATCTTAAGGCTCTTCCCCTGGAGCTTAGAGGAGTTTAATGGAATAAAGTCTAAGTTGTAATTAATTGGCTTCTACGTCTCCTACAGGAAAGAGTTAATGAAGGCAAAGCTTGTCTGGCCAAGGGGCTGGTGCAGCTCCTGCAGAGCTGTGACTCACAGATGGAACACCCTGCCAAAGCACCGAGCAGGCTCCTCATCCTCAGCTCCTCCTGCCCCAACAGCAGCAGTGTGAATTTGTCCAGCGTCACGGCTGGCAAGGTTTATCCCTTACAGCACCTGCTCTTTCCACTCAGTTCAATGCTGTTTGCTTGCACAAGAAAACATTGTCTTCCAGGTAAGAACCTACACATCCAGCTGCGTGTTGATGTTTCCATGGTGCTGACCTCCATAAGTGCTCTCTATGGGACTGAAGGAAGTACAGGTTAATGGAACTATTGAAACGATTAAGGAAATGGCCAAGGGGAGGGCAGAAACCTGTAGGCTGCTGAGAAGCAACACATGAAGAGAAGTTACTGGGTGAGTTGGTCTAAGATGAGCCTCAGAACTGGCCAGGTTTGATACTTTCATCATTGATCTTGGCTCAAAAAGAGATGCAGAAATGAAATTTGTTGGTGGCATCACCATTACAAAAGAGCACTTACTTAGTGAGATGCTGTCCCAGGCATTATCTTCTACCCCAGCTGCTCACCACCTCCCTTTCTCTGAAGAGAATGGGATGAGTGAAGAGCCACCAGCAGCATCAGCTCTCTACAGCTGAATTCCAGGTCTCTGTTCCCAGTGTGAGAAGAGCCAGGTTCGTGGGGTACTCGGGGTGCTGCGGTGCGGGCAGGGAGAAGCAGAGTAGTCTGAAGGCTGGTGCCTGATTCCTGTTCTCCAGAAGCACAGAATCACCCGAGAAGTTAATTTCATTAAAAATTGATGTTTTCCTTCCTTCTGAACTCACCTGCTGCCTCAGTTATCACAAAAGGGCTGATGACAAGTCACCAAAAGTGGAAGAATTATGACACAGTGACAGTGCAGGCAGAAGATAGGAAGGACTCTTGGTCTTGACAATGACCTGAATTATATTGCTTTAAGTCCATACTAGCAAAGCATAAATATATGGATTAGCACCAATATAGCAGATCAAAGCCTGAGGTGGAGAGTTTAAATAAGGCATAATTTGTAGTAACAACAAAATTACAGGGATTCATCTTTCACTTCATCTCCCAACACTTGAACATCAGCCTTGCCACAAAGAAAATTTCTGCCTCCCTATTTTTCTATATCTGTACATTTCTCAAAACATCTCATTTTGGGAAGCCAACCTGGGAAGCGAGGCCTGTCAGTATGGACAGAGAGTTCTGGAACTGTGCATCATTAAAGTAATGAATGTGGAGTGGGGTGAGTAAAGGAACACTCATGTCCTATACCAAACATGACTGGAAAATGTAAAAATTAACCATTCTCTGTACAGTTCCCCTCCCTCAGCAATCGGTCTTTGCAGATTGCTGTGCTGGCTGCAGAGGGACAAGCACAAGAGAGTTCCTGAGTCTGACCAGATGCAGGTGTGGTGATTCCTGAGATCCCATTACTGCACTCCAGGAAAATAACAGCTGCTTCTGCTCCATGTTCCAGTTGATATTAGATTGACAAGATCAAGTGACGCCACAGCCGTAGACACCTTCATCTGCTGAATGCATAATCCTTCTTGCTGGACCCCCACCAAATTCACCCCCAGGTCTTATCTGTTCTAAACTGAGTATTTATTCATGTGGTTGCTTTATGTAAACTGCAAAGATCCTCATTAAATGGAAACCAAAAAGCTTCATTATTAAGGTGGAACTGAGCAGAGTGAAATCACCAACATCCTCTGGCCATTATGCAGAAAAAGCTTAGTGCCTTGGGCAGCTGGTGCAGTCTGGTGCTAAGCCCTCCTGTAACCCCTGACCTCACTCAGAGAATGAGTCTGGGTTTCAGGTGAAGATTTTTTTTCTGGCCATTATGCAGAGATAGGAGAGACTTCCCATCCCTTCCAGGATGAGGGGAGCGGAGCTCTCCAGGGGCAGCTGGCAGGGACGCCGGCGGCAGCAAAGGAGAAGAGGGAACACTGGACCCTGCCCTACCCTAGCAAACCAGAAAAATCCCATTTGGCTTTTGGAGAAGGGCTGGGCCAGGTGGGAAGAGGCTGAGGCATGCAGCTGCACACCGGCTATCACTCTTGTTTCTGCCTGCAGCACCACCACAGCTGGATGGCCACACGGGAGTTCTGGGCAAGGATGAGTTTTGTGCACACAAAACTCCACAGCACTTGAATGCTGGCACTCACTGAGGGTAAATTCCAATATTCCCATGCTTCTGTGTTCTCATTTATATTATAAATGCTAATCGAACAGTTTGAGGCAAAAGAGAATTCAGAATGTACAGGCAGCGAACATATTTCTCTAATTCTATTTTCCCTTTCTTACTTTTACTGAATCCAATATAGATTTTACCCAACCACCAGAATTGCAAAACTCAGGCTTCACCAGACAAGACTCAAAACATTTTGTTCCGAAGCAATGGGTAGTTGCAAAGACAAGGTAAAATTGCAGAAGGTAAGGAATCAGTCCCCAAAATTCACACTTCTGAATAATCAGCTTTTCAGAAGCAGCTTGTTTTCCACAGCAAAGAACAGCTTTTTTCAAAATTCAAACCCTTCAGCAACATTAACATGCTCGGTGCAGGTCCGTACCCTGTCACATCTCTTATCTCAAGGACAGCAAAATGCCACGTCCGTCACATGGGAATATCAGCAACTGTCCAGTCATCTCGAGTACAAATAAAGTGCACAACCCACCAGTTCCATGTCCTATCAGCTGCTTTCTAAAGCTGCTACATACACCTCAAAACATGAGTAAGACTGTTTGTTTCATTATGGTACCCACTGGGCACACAGGATGAACCAATATTGTATTTGTGGAGAAAGACCAGGAAAGCCAGGAGAGACATAACGCAGAGAGACACCGCGGTGCCACACGCGTGCTCCAAGCCATGCAGAGCCACTTGTGGGGATGGGCATGTGCATGTATTCATGTCTGTGCACATGCACAAACCCTGCTGGAGGTGGAGCGGGGTGAGGAGGGCTGGTGGGTTATCCCTGCCTCCTCCTGCGTGTGATAATCCTAAAGGCTGCGGTGCGTGTTGGTGGATGTGTGTGTACATCTTTTTCCCTTTGTTTTGTTTATTACTTTTAATCCCCTGGGGCGTATCTGTGAGCTGAAGAACTTTAGAGCTGATAGAGCTTTTTAAAGTGGGGATTATGTAAATGCATATTATGGGGCTTTCATAAATAGGGATTATTTGTCGACTACATTTGAGCGCTTCCTTTGGAGCCATTAAGGTCTGTTGTGTAAACAGGAATTTAGTGACTGCCTAATCTAAATTTCATTGATTCAATAAAAGATCACAACAGCATTTTTTGCATTCATTTTGCTCTCATGAGAACATCTTTCTGGACAATTTTCAAATAATTACAGGACTGTATATGACTACAGCTAATCACAGTGAGCATACCTCGCACATTTGTATTAACTGTTCTCCGTGATTTATTCTCTAGTTCTCTTCCTCTCTAGTTCTGTGGCTAAATTCACTGCTGTCCCAGCCACTAACTTGATAACTGTCACTTACCAAATTTAGAATTCTGCAAGTTTAGATGAGCAAAGCAAAAGTAAGATTTTGCCAAAAGGTATAGCCACCCAAAAAGTTGTAAAAATTTCTTATCTGTGCTCTTGGTTGTCCTAGATGAAAGACATTTAGGCAACATGCTAAAAATTCTGGGAAACGCTGCCTTTTCTCAGGGCAGTTTCACACTTACAGGCAGATTCTACTTGGAGAATTAACTCTTGGCCTCCTCTCAGCTGGCAGGTAATGCTGGTGCCTTTCCTTGACACAGAAACGGTGCAGAGCCCCTGCTCCAACGTTTGATCCAGTTGTTCCAGCTGCTGTCTGAGGTGGGCCCAGACAGGAGCAGCAGCTGCTCACTCAGTGCAGGAGGCCCAGATGTGAGGCAGTTTCCCAGTGACCAGATGTCCTGACAGGACACAGCTCCTCGTCACAGACCATCCCCAAGCCATCCTGAGCCTCCCTGTTCCCTGGGCCCGCTCAGGGGAGCGGAGCATGCGCCGCACTGCCAGCAGCTCCCTCGCTGTGCACAGCAGTCCCAGCTCTGCTCCCTCCGTGCTGAGCCTCCTCGTTATTTCAGTCCTCCCACCAGCCTCAGATCCAGCTGCATTAGGCAGGTTCTGATGCTGTCACAGTCACACAGAGAGTGAATCATATTGAACATTGCCCATGGGGTTGTTTATTCCTTGAAGAGGGAATGGACTGCATGCCAATATCCCTGGCAAGGCTTAATGAAGGAACTAGCTTTTGCTAGGAAACCTGGATGCCCTCCTACAGGGATTTGCTGGATGATATGGCTCTGAAAAGCTATGTAAAAATAAGAGTAGATATAATAAAAATTATTAAAAAAAAAAAAAGAAATGGGAAGACACTTTCAACACAATGAAATCTTGGCAGAGTCTTTCAAGCTGCACAACTCCTCAGTCCCAGACCTCAGTGGAGACGGATACCAGGAACACAAATATGCAGGTCTGGCTCTTGAAGTTAGTGCTTATACAGGCATCTTAATCCTTCCTGTCCTCTTCACTTAGGGTAAGCACCCTCTCCCTTGCTTTTATCTCCTTCATGTTGTTTAATAAAAGAGAGAACTTTGCCACCTGGCTCTGACTTCTGGAGCTGGGAATCACTGAGGGAGGAGTTAAATGGGAATTTCTCATCTTCCTCTGCTGTTCCCAGTCTTTAAATTCTACTTCTATTAAGCAGAACAAGCCCAAAGCACAATCTGTGCACAATGCCTTGGTTTACAAAGATCATTTGATCAAACATAAACCAGCACCACTGTGTAAATGGTCTGTGATGGGGCCCTCAGTTATCACGCACGATGTGTTTTCTCCTTTGGTAATTTCTGAAACATACAGAAGAGATGAAAGTTTGAAATGCAATCCAGTCTTCAGCCTCTGGAAATGATTCATTCTATTAATGATTTACTGATTTATACGCAGCTTATTTTGCATAAAGTTAGAGCTGGGCACATTTATTCATTGTGATTCCCTTAAAAATGGATATAAATATCAAAAGCAATTGGCTACCAAAAATTTTAATATTATAGCACTGCATCATGGACAGTTGACATGAATATGAGTCTAGGTCAGAAAAAATACACAGAAAATGCTTAACTAAGTATGATATTTTACTGCATGTCACTGAATCATTTGAAAGGCTTCTATTCATTACAAACGTATGCAGTGTGCGCAAAGGATTCCTCAGGAAAACAAGAAAGATAAATTATTCTCCTAATGAAATATGCTCCATGATCTGTTGGAACCCATCTCTCCCGCAAAGTCCAGCCTTTCTCTAGGGCTGTATACCCGAACAGAGACACTGGGTTCAGTGAAAGGAGCTAATTACACGTAATTCCACAGCAAAAAAAACGCACGTGTTCAGTCCCAAACTCGTCCCCAAAGACAGCGGATGGCTGAGACTGCCAGCAGCAAGCTGTGTCACTCTTGTAGCTGGTCTTTCCACGATTCAGGAAAACAAGGCGCAGCAGCTCCCCGGGCCCCTGACGGGATGCTGAGCTCTCGCCACGGAGCAGCACCAGCCCCGCGGCTGCAGCTTTGGCTCTTGGATGCTGAAAGGCAGGAGCGGTTCCTGCGGGGCTGGGTGTTGCCACCCGCCCACTGCAAGCCTGGAGGAGGAGATGGACCTTTCCAGCCCTGTGTGATCCCACCCAGCCAGCTGCTCCAGGAGCTGGGCAAACCAGGGCAAGGGTCAGCGTGCACCAAATCAGAGCGGTCACAGGGTGGTCGTGGGCAGCACTTTCACCCTGTGGCACCGTCACAGCCCACAGCGCCAGCGCTGCAGCGGGACAGGGCGGGCAGAGGTGGGCACTGAGCTGCACATGTGCCAGTGCGGGGTGTTGCAGCAGCCCTGCTTGCTCCCCCCAAACCCAGAAGCCAAAACCGGTTCTTCTGTCTGCTGGCTCCAACAGTCCCAGCGTGCAGGGCTGGAGGACCCAAGTCCAAACCGGTGCTTTGGTACACTGAAATGACAAAGTGCCTCCAACGCGCAGGGAAGGGATGCGGCACACCCTACAGAAAGCCTTTCAGGAGGCTGCAGTTGATGTCCTCAGCAGCGGCGAGCCACCCTGCCCAGCTGAGGAGAGCGCAGGGCATGTGTGTGCAGCCATTGACATGTTGTGCTCGTACACGTATTGATCCGATGGTTCATTGTTCGCCCAAGCCCTTGGCAAAGGTCACTGTCTCCGCTCCCACTTTACGGATGGAGCACAGAGACAAAGATTAATTTTTAGAAGTGATGAATGCTCCCGGTGCCCACCGGTTCACTTTGGGCCTCAAGCCCCAGATGAAGTCTGGAGCTAGCTTAATTAAGACACCCCTTGCCCCTCTCCCAGCACTGCCAGACATGTCTGTTTCTTGTCATCGTCTTTTCCCACAAAGTCCTCCACCCTTTATCCTGTGCCAGCCCTCAAACCGGCTCAGAGACTTGCCTCTGAGGCAGCATCCAAGACCCACACTTCCCATGACGCCCAAACAATCTCAGTTCCTCATTTCTCGGCCCTTGGTGCTCCATCCTATGGAGTGTTTAGGAAGGAGGTCCCACCTTTCCAGGGTCCAGGTTTACCAAAAAGGTCAATCACGACTTTTAACGTCCCAAGTCGGTCTTGATTACCACGCAGCCCAGTGGCTGAGGACCAGCGGCCACCCCCGCACACCGGCCGCGGGAGCCGGCGTTCCCCACCCGCCTCGCAGCAGCCAAAAGCGCACCGGGCAGAGGGAACGCACGGGGCTGAAGGAACGCGCCGGGCAGAGGGAACGCACCGAGGAGAGGGAACGCGGCGGGCAGACGGAACGCACGGGACAGAGGGAACGCGGCGGGCAGAGAGGCCCCACCGAGGAGAGGGAACGCGCCGGGCAGAGGGAACGCGCCGGGCAGAGGGGCCGTACGAGGCTGAGGGGCCGCGCGGGG
>VZTF01007421.1:1567152-1596979 GCA_013397755.1 Cnemophilus loriae
GGGCAGCCGCTGCTCTATGCGCAGCCCTACGCGGGCCTCAACGGAATGCTGGGCCCGCCGGCGCCAGCGCTGCACCACGGGCTACGCGACCCGCTGGGCGCCGAGGAAGCGGGCGGACACGAGCTGGCGGCCTCGCCGCCGCCGCTGGGGCCGCCCGAGCCGTCGGACGAGGACGCGCCCAGCTCCGACGACCTAGAGCAGTTCGCCAAGCAGTTCAAGCAGCGGCGGATCAAGCTGGGCTTCACGCAGGCCGATGTGGGGCTGGCGCTCGGCACCCTGTACGGGAACGTCTTCTCGCAGACCACGATCTGCCGGTTCGAGGCGCTGCAGCTGAGCTTCAAGAACATGTGCAAGCTGAAGCCGCTGCTCAACAAGTGGCTGGAGGAGACGGACTCCAGCACGGGCAGCCCCACCAACCTGGACAAGATTGCGGCGCAGGGCCGGAAGCGCAAGAAGCGGACGTCCATCGAGGTGGGCGTCAAGGGCGCCCTGGAGAACCACTTCCTCAAGTGCCCCAAGCCCTCGGCGCACGAGATCACCTCCCTGGCGGACTCCCTGCAGCTGGAGAAAGAGGTGGTGCGGGTCTGGTTCTGCAACCGGCGGCAGAAGGAGAAGCGGATGACGCCGGCCGGGGTCCCGCACCCTCCCATGGAGGACGTTTACGCACAGGCGGACACGTCGCCGCTGCACCACGCGCTGCCCGGCGCCGTGCAGTGACTGCCCGGCCCCCCGCGGCCCCGACGGCGGCGCAGCGGGCGCGGGCAGCGGGGGACGCGTTTTAATTTATTCTCAGACTGGCCCGGCCGCCCGCTCCGCGCCCCGCGCTCTATTTATTCGCCCGCCGGAGCCGCAGCGGCCGCCGCAGCAGTAGCCAAAGGTTTGCGATCTCTAATTTATTCCCTTCCTCGCGCGGCCGGGAGGCGGCGGCGCCCCCGGCTCGGCCCCTCCCGCTCTGCCCGGCCCGGCCCGCCCGGGGGGACGCTTCGAAACCATTTCCCGGCCCGTCTCTATTTATTTCTAACCGTGCGCGGAGCTCGCACCCTCCCGTTGGTGGGTTCAGTCCGGTCCATTCCCTGGGGGTTTCGGTTTTTGTTTGTATCTCTATTGCAAAACCAATGTAGACTGCGAGGGTACCGTTTCTATTTATGTTATAGTAAATATTTTATTACTTACATAAACCATTTACCCAGGAACCGGTCTCGTGTCGTCTTTGCAGGCTCGGAGCCCGGCCGTCGGGGCCGGTGGCGGCGGCGCTGCCTTGGCCGAGGTTCCCTGCGGTGGCCGCCGAGCCGTCCGCGGGAGCCCCGTTCCCGGTGTCCGCGGGAGCCCCGTTCCCGGTGTCCGCGGGAGCCCCGTTGCCGGTGTCCGCGGGAGCCCCGTTCCCGGTGTCCGCGGGAGCCCCGTTCCCGGTGTCCGCGGTGCCGCGCGGTTCGCGGCAGCGGCGCTCGGCGGGGTTTGCCCGCCCGGTAAGGCGCTTTTGGCGAGCCGCTTCCCTGGGAGGATGCTCTTGTTGCCCTGCCGTGTTCCCCGCTCCTCCCGCAGTGGTTTTACTGCTCCGAGCGCAACTCTCCGCGGTGTGAACGGAAAACAGCCCGCACGTAACTTTCCTCCCACGTATCGCAGGGGTAATACACGCACACCGGTGTTGCTAAGTAGATTCCTTCTACTCAGACCCCGCTCTCGGGTTTTCTGATGTCACCAGCTTTCCTTTTCATGGTTTCATGCCCGAATATTTAGTGGTTATGCCAAGAAAGGCTGAAAATACAGTTTTTGCATTCTCAGTTCTTGGAAGAATGATCCTGCATCTCCACTTTAAACCTTCTTTTGCAGCACCAAGAAAAGTCGCATTGTGAGGATTGTTTGCCTTTGCAGGTCCTTGGATTCCTGCGGTGTTTTTTGTGTTCGGAGAAGTTTTGAAATATGTTCCCATACAGAGCTCTTGCACTGATTAAATACTTGATCGAAATCTGGTAGTAAAGGACCAAATTCATTCTTTTTAGTTGGCAGAGAATTTACTAATGTTCTCAGACATCTGGCACTGGATAGTTTCCCCACTTTACTCAGTACAAATTATGTGCTGTGAAAACAGAAGCTTTAAAGGGGATTTTCTAGTGAAAGCGCTGCATTGTGCATTGCAATTCATGTATAATACTTTTTAATATATATAAAAACTTCTAACATACCAAGTGTAACTTACTCTTGAGAATTTTTACTTGAAAATTCTTGTCTTCGTTGTGGTTTGATTTTGTTGCATTTTGTGCCTCTGGTGGGGCTGTATATTACTTGTCTAAGCAATGTCACATTTGCCATTGATAATGTTATAATTTATTGCATTTTCAGTGTTTCTTATAATGTAGCCATTCTACATCAGCTGATACAAGACTATCAAGTTCTCATTCAAAATTCTAGTAAACTGATTTTTGAGATTTTAAAATAAAGTCACTTTGAGCAGTTATTTCATCAAATACTCTGTAAAGAAATGGTTCACTTTGTGATATGAACAAGCTAGTGAATGCTGTGGGTTAGGGTATTAATAACTTCCCTTGGCATGCAGAGCATAATACAAAATCTCACTTAAAGGGTTTAGTGTGCAGCGTGTGTTCTGTCAGCTTTTGCTACAGGCTTAGTTTCCTTTTTTGTAATGAGACTGGTTTTTGTAGAAGAGCAGAGAATGGTAGGGCTGTTGTAGAGATCCTGAATTCAAAAAGTTTTGCTGTTTTTACTGAATATTTACTCATTTCTAAATAACTAAGCAAATGTAGTAGCTTAGATGAAACACTCCAGTAAAAAAGTAGAGGAGGATGACTCAAGGGTTTGAGTTTGTATCATGACAGCATCTAAATTAATTTCCAACTCTGAGAATCTGTCCTTAGCTGTTACCTCGTGTGTTCCCCACACATGTACCACTGTTTTTAGTGTTTTGTCATGCTGTAATTGCAGCCTTTGCTTAAGAACTTCTGTGTGACAGCCAGGCTTTAAAGGAAGAAGAAACAAATTCAAAAATGAACAAAAGAGGGTTTTTTTTTTGTCTGCTTGTTTTTTAAAGAAAACAAACTCGTTTGCATTGAACGTTTAATTGTCCTGATTTTCTGTAGTAGGAGGCATTTCAGTAACCTCTTCATTCCGAACTAACCTGGATGGCAAACAGGATTTATATTGATACTCAGAAGGGAAGGGTCAGTTTTCACATTGCGTTCTCCTAATGGATGAGATGTGCTGTGAGTGCTGGCGAGGACGAGCACCCTTGGGTAGTTCGGTGTGTCACATTGTATAAGGCGCTGGCAGCCCCGCTGCATTAGCTCTTTCGTGCTGTTGAGCAGCAAAAATAAAATACTCTTTGTATATCTCATTTCTGCAGTGCCGCGGTGCTCAGCTGTTCTAAAAACCAAATGCCCCAAAGGTTTGCCTATCTTACCATAACTTGTTACTTTTCCTGGTCAGGGATTAAAAGCAATTACTGGAGGGAGACTTTTTTAGTTTTTTGGTGGTTGTTTCTCACTAAGGTGAAAGCATGACCTCGTGCTACTACATCAGTAGTAAAGCAAGAAAAGGTAGGACTGTGGTGTTGGTACGTTGAAGAAAAGCAGATGTACAAATACTTATTTAACAATGCTCAAAGTAAATAGTAAATGTACAAAGTAGGAAGTGTAGATAAGGAATGGAAGCACTGTGAGAGGGGTTTAGGTCTGTGCTGGTGGGAAATCCTTGCTCTAACCCAGCAGCACTCTGCTGCTGAGCAGTGCCTGGCCCCAGCAGGTGCTCTTCAGAGCATTCAGGCTCTGGATAGTCCCACGGTGGCACCAGGCTGTGCTCGTCGTGCTTGGGGCAGGTGTCATCCATCACCAGGGACTGGGGTGATCTGCTTGCCTTGCCCACAGTCCAGAGGGTCTGGTGACCCAGGGTTTACATCTCAGACTGCTGCGGAGAGCTGAGGTGGTGACCAAGGGGTCTTTGGCCAGATGGGGAAGTTGGTACCAGGCGAATGCAGCCCTGGTGTGGGCTCAGCCCTTCTCATGCTCGCACAAGGGCATGAGCTGTGCTGTGCCACCCTTGCCCGGGCAGAGAGCCTGCCCGTGTGCTCCAGGGACATGGGAGGGCAGCTGTGCTCCCCAAATGCTGTCACCTTATAAATTGGTTATTGGTAATTTTAGGACATTGCTGTTTTCTGTAAGGCAGACAATATTCAGTAGGGTATCACTTTTTCCCTTGTAAAAAGGTGGACACTTGCCAATCAGCTTTCCTGCATGCTTAGGAAAAGGTTGTAGTATTCCAGGATCCAATTTCTTCCAGATTTCTTGTCTTAGACTATTATTGCTGCCACTTGCGAGAGCAGGGAACGCTTGCTGTAGAACAACTGCAGAAGTGACTACAGCACAGCAGTTTGCCTGGCGAGGCACAGTCACTCGTAATTAGTAATGCCGTGTTCATCTTACGCTTTCCACTGAATCGGGTCTCTTCTGACTGCTGCCCAGCCAGAGCCGTGCCTGATTCCAGCACAGTGCTGCGATGCAACTGGCCCCTAATGAGCTAAGGCAGCAGCTGAAACACCACAATCTCTTTACATGAAAATTCGGAGTGTCAGCATTAACACCATAGAGTTTCGTTCCCAATTTTGCCCACTCCTGCTTGCTCTCTCCCCTAGAAGGAGAGATTTCAGTACCGTCGGGTTAAGCAAATCTTGTAATTCTGTGCTAATGTTGTTTGCATATATTTTCATTTTATGCTAATTCTACCGTTGGCTGTTTGGAGCTGGATCAGCCCCAGGACAGCTCAGAGTTGTCATTTCACAGGTACTGGAAGCAGACTTGGGTCCTGCCCCAGGGCAGAACTCCACAACTCTGGAATTACTTCTCCTTAGCTGCCTTGTATTTTTCTTACAGTTGGGTTGTCTGAAATGAGCACACCGTGGCTGGTGACTGGGAGCTGGTGCTTGCTGGTTGTCCTGTGCTGAGGACGGGCGCTCAGTGGCCGTGGCTCCCATGGGGGCTCTGCCAGCAGCTGCTGCCCTCTTTTCCTCTGGAGCAGACCAGCCCCAGCAGGGGCAGGGGCAAGCTGAGGTGGTGGAGGGGGGGGTGTTCTGGTTTTGTTTTAAAATGCTGAATGTCCATAGATGCCAGTGTCTGGTCTTGCTAAGGTTAATATTGCTGCTCAGGGGGAGCAAGGCCAAGGTGCCTTCCTGAAATGGGCAGCCCCAAAGAACAGCTTTTCTGCAGGCTTACACCAGTGTGGGCTCTGAGCAGCATCATCCCTGTTTTGTGTGCATGTGCCTGTGGAGGAAACACACAGAGAAGGAGCTCGTTAAAGTCTCTCATGGGAGCCGCCACTGCGCTTTGCCAAGCTGATTTATGAGCATCCAGCATTGCTCCCACTTGTGATTTGTTGTGAGTGTAGGTGTGCATGCAGCTCTCACCTGGGCACAGCAGAGGAGATATGGCCAACTGCAGCTCCTCAGGTGTTCTCCTGTGTTGCTGAAGGGAGCTCTGGCAGTGGAAGATCCCCCCGGTTTCAGTTTGAGCTAACACGACCCGGAGTCTGTGCCGTGCGTGGGGATTACGAGATTGCAAAGGCTGTGTTAAAGCATGTGATGCTGTACACATGACACAATGTGCATGTTAGACCAGACCTTATGAATATTTCATATTTCTTGATATCACATTATTTTTGGTGTTGGGCAAATTGAGCGTTATTTCTTGTAAGCCTTGCAGAGGTGTTCTGGTTACATCGTTTCCGCGGCTCATACGCTGCTGAGAGCGCTTGCTGCAACGAGGAACGCTTTTCATGGCAAACTTTAAAAACATTTCTTTATTTTCCTTTTTCTCCCCTTTCTTCTGGAGCCTTCTGCCTGATCAAGGCATTTGTGCAGCACCACCAGCATCCAGGACCTGTTTCCTTGTGGGCATTGGCTTCTCTCAGCTCCACAGGGGCGATCTGCTTTCCGTCACTGTACCAGATTCTCTAGGGCCAAATCCCTTAGCAGTTACCACAGCCACAGAACAGTATTTCCTACAGAATGTTTCCGAGCTGGCTGTTCTGTCAGCGTGTTTAAGGAAGGTGGATGGCTCACTGAAGCTGCTCAGCTCTGTCTCAGGAGCTGCACCCCTTCAACGGCTGTGTCCTTCAAAGTAAATCAATGAACAAGTGCACAAAAATCTTCTCGCGAATATCACATATATGCACAAGAGGTGTTGGATGCTCCGTGGAAGTGCCAGCTCTGCAGTCAGAGATCAGTAGAAGGTATGAGGGAGCCAATGGGCAAATGGACATCTTTACATTTTACTGTACTTTTTGGGGTTTGTTTGGTTTTTGTTTTTTTTTTTTTTTTGAGAAAATCTGTCCTGTGATTTTTATTACCTGGAGCTCACTGTGTATTAGTACCTCTCAGTCACACTAAAGGCTATGTGACTGAGATTATGCTGGATCATAAATTTGCAGCCAGACAAAACTCTAGGAAATGAATTTACACATTTGCATCTCTTGCAGTGATTTGCAGGATAAAGAGATGGGTTATTGCATTAGATGTCTTTATGCTTGGGGATTTTTTAAATATATAATTAGTTTTAAATTGGACATGTTTTTTCAGTCATGTTTAAGGCTAACCTGGTTACAAACCAACAGAAGGACGGGCAGTTGAGGGAGTTGTAGTACATGAGGGTGATTATGAGATCTGCTACAACGCAGGCTTTCCTCTAAAATGCTATCAGAGTTCCTGGATTTTACTCCCAGATCCCCTGCTCATTTCCTTAAGGACTATGAGAAAAGTTTAGGATTTTTTTTTCCACAGTGTTCTTCTCATGAAGTGATATCATAAAATCTGACATTAAGTTCCAAGGGTTAATTTACGTGGATTGCTGAGACACCTCAGCAAAAGGAGCTGCAGCAGTGTGAGATGCTGCCTGTGTGCACAGCGAGGGATGCAGAGGGATTCCTCAGTCACTCTGGTGGGAAGAGCATTCCCGTGTGCTGGGCTCAGTGGTGCGGGCAGAGCTGTGCTGCAGGCACCAAACATCGCTGCCCTGCTCGCCGCTCTCACTGGTGCGGGTATGTTCCCGATCTGGTAGAAGTGCTGCTGACCCTGCTGCGCAGGGCTGGGCAGAGCAGGGTAGGCTGCTCTGCGTGCTGAGGATGAGTGCTGTGGAAGGGCATCACCCACTGCTGGAACGCTCCCCGTCAGCCGGGAGCCGCGTGGAGCTCCAGCTCGGGCTGACGAGCGCAGCCGAGTGTTGTGTCTCCAGCTCCCGCCTGGCTCGCAGCAGCACGGGGTTATTTTTACGCACGTGGCCCGTGGCACGTATCTGGCAGAGCTGTCTGGAGGAGCAATGATGTGCCGTGGTGTTGGACATTGTCCCCTGCCCTCATTCCTGCCAGGTGGGGGTCAGGGAGCAATTCTGAATTTCTGTTCTTCAGGACTGAGGTCCACGTCCCTTATGCCTTCACGTCCTCTGCAGAGCTGGAAGTGCCAGGAGCTTGAGAATACTCCGTGTTCAGGACAGTTTCCATGATGTTTTTTCCCATGCCATGACATGGGCTCAGGTGTCAAAGCACTTGGGAGCGAAGGGATGAAAAACCTGAGCCAAACCTGACCTCACGTCTTGCTTCCCTCGTGCTCCCCTTGCTGAGCCCAGCTCTGTGTGGCAGGCAGGACGGGCCAAGCAGTGAGGCTCAGAGAGTGACTCGGACCTGACAGCTGAAAGCTGCCTGTCCCAGAGCACTGTGGGCTTCTCCACCTTCTGCCCAGGGCAGGGGCTGGCTCTGCCCCCAGGAGGGCTCTCAGCTCCCCAGCCCTGCCTGTGGGCAGCGACCTTGCAGGCTGGCCCAGCCTTGCTGGTGTTGGGGACAGGCGCAGGTCAACGTCATTAAAAGGGAGAGAATTGAATCAATATCTGGAGTGTTTGATATTCTGCCTAGTGGAACACTTGTTATGTCTTTAATTACTATTTCTAAAAGCACCATGGAATGGAAAGCAAAAGGCAGAAATAAATAGCAAGGGGTGATCAATTGGGCGTGAAACCCTTGTTATTGATCACCTTTAACCTCTGCTTAAACTAATGACAGAGCTACCATTTAACTGTCCCCAGGCACAAAATGCATCAATTGTACAAGTGCCACATAAATCATGTGGGCTGCAGCGTGCTGTGAGAGGCCCCTGGGGCCAGCCTGCCCCCCGAGAGCTGCAGGGGGGCACTCCCAGGGGAGCCACTGGAGCACCTGCTGCAGGTGTGCTCAGGTGGGCTGCTGCTGCTGCTCTGATGTTCTGCACAAAAAGGCTCCCGAGAGCAAAGCCACATCGCAGCTCTGAGGGCTGAAGAAATTACAGTATTTCCCCTCCATGCCTCTTTCCCTATGGAGCTAAAAGAAGATTTATGCTGTTGAGGATCCCCTTGATGCCTGCTCCGAACCTCCACGTGCCACGGCTGGGGCAGCACTACTGAGGCTGGGTGAGTTTGCAGGAAGAAGGACAGAGAGGACTCAAGTAAAACAACGATCCTGTGTCAGCAAGTGTTTGAAGCAGCAGAGTTTGGGGAGGCAGTGACATAGGCACAGAAAGAATCACCTTTTCCTGTGTATCTTCAACTGGCTTCCCGACTTATCAGCTGTACTGGAATTGCCTACGCTCCTTGGTATAGGGGTAAAAAATTGAAAAAAGGAGAGGTGCAATGGGCAACGGAGTGAAATCAGCACAGCCTTGCAAGATAACAACAATAATACTCATTAACATTCAATCTACAAATTATCCCTTGAAACTCCAGCCTGGAGATTTGCCAGTTTTCCATACATGACAGTGTTGTCTAATATGTTTCCAGCACAACAGCATTTCCAAGGCTGTGCTGGCTATGTGGCGTCCCAAAACCATCAGCTGCATGTCCTGCCATGCACAGGGCAAGGGCTGTGCCTGCCTTTTGAGGGGAACGTTTGCTTATCTTTAAGACAGGATGCCTGTTCTGCAAATTCAGTTCCCCATTTTCTTAGGAGGTGATCTTTTTCTTGATGTTCCCTACTCCTGATGTCAGTGAAAGCAGAGGGCTTTTAGGGCAGCTTTCAAAAAGCTGTTTGTTTCCAGAGCTGTTTAGGCAGCATTCACGTGGAACCCTGGGAAGGACAAGGGCAGCAGGAGTCCCCCTGAGCGGTGTGTCTGTCTGTTCATCCCTCTTGGAACGCTCTCAGGATCGCTCCTGTCTGTGCAGGAACGAGGAAAGGATCCTGTCTCATCTGCTGTTGGATGGGCTACATGATGCTGAGCACACTTTTGGCCCACGCCTGGCATGGCTGCGCACATCCCTGGAGGATTTTCTCAGGAGACCCTGGGTTAATACACATTTTGCCTTTGTGCTGCCATTTGGAGGGTTCCTACTGAAATCTTAAAAATCATTTGGATGTCCTCATCCATCAGCTACTGGAAACATTATTGATCATACAATCATTCCTTTTTTGGTCACTCTGTTTCACTTTTTTTTTTTTTCTGCTGAAGATCCTGTAATTTGTCACTGCTGAAACGTTGAGAGATGATTGGAATCTGCTCAGGTGCAGCACGGGAGCCTTGCGAAGGCAGACTGGGGAGGGGAGGCCTCTTGCATTGCCCCCACAGCCTCCAGGGATGGTGACTGCACTGCTGCCCTGGGCAGCCTGTGCCAGGGCTTGCATTGATACAGGCACTGCTGCTGCTCCTCTGTGAAGGAATAAGCCATGGGTGCCAGTAGCTTCCACTCTCTAGGGGCTTCTAAGGCCTGGGAATCTCAGAGCAGAGGGACAGCGAGTGCCATCCCACAGAACCTGCTCTGGGCCCTGCTTCTGCCATGCAGGATTCACCTGGAAGCTTGTGGTGGCCGTGGAGGACACCAGAGGCTGCAGCCCCCGTGCAGTGAGCAGTAGCTGTTCTGGCAGGGAGAGTGTCCCAGTGCTCAATAAAATCTTCTTCCATGTCAGTCCAGAGGGGCAGAGCTCCCCACTGACAGCAGCTGCACTGAGAGCTTGGCGTGGATTTGCATAGATGAAATGATTTCTCCTGCCATTCATTCAGTCTCTCTGCCTGCCAGCTTCCCTGCTCCTCTCTGGAATCTGAAGTCCACACAGGGAGCATTCAGCTGGCCACGAGCTCTTTACTGAGCGTTGCTTTGCACAGATGTCCCCAAGCAATTCCATGAATTGTTGCTCTATAGTCACTAAGCTGTTTGGGAAAACATTTCAGATAACTGTCCTACGCACTGGGGTGACTGAATTAATGGCATTTGAATGGTCAAAAAGATAGTGTGAATTGGAAACAATGCTGTCCCTGTCACAGGCAGCAGGAGAATTCCAGCTGGTATTTTCATTGTTAATGATCAAACCCAGAGCACTGTGTGGCCTTAATACCTTGGAAGGGGCTGGAGAAATGCACAAACCAGCCTGTCACTTCCCCTTTTGGATTTTCCAAATGCCAGGGAAGGAATGCTTTTAAAATTGTCTTTCAGAGCTCCACAAGTGACACTGTAGCTTGGCTGTGGGGAGGGGAGGAAAAGGACGACAGCCGTGGTAGTTGCCAGAGAACTGTGATGTACACCAAGTTCGGGAGCTCCCCCATCCCCGGGTGGCAAGGCAGCACCTCGGCCAAGGATGCCCACAGAGGTGGGAGCAAACAGCCAGTGCATCCCGTGCAGTGGCAGGCAACACTCCTGGAGGTGCTTGGCAGTCAGGAGAGCTTTGCTGCATCTGGGCTTGGCAGAGCACAGCCATCCTGACCATACATCATCCGGAGGAAAGGGCACTTGGGTAACACATTAGAATAATACATCATTAGAGCTCTGTTGCTATGGTGATGTATTAGGGCAATACATCATTAGATACCTTCCATTGATGATGTATTACTCCAAACATGGCTCCTGCCAGCACCAGCACAAGGACCACAGGGGAAGTCTTGTCTTTCCGCAGAAACTCTACCCTTTCCCTAAGGAAAAAAATCTGAGAGTAGTGGTTTCACTGAAGAGACACAGGGCAAGGCCTGGCCCCTCTCTCCTGAGCCTGTGTGACTTGCTCCATGCTGAGCCTCGTGCTGTTTTCTGGGGCCTCAGTGCCTGCATTTTAGTGCATGTGGGCAAAACGATGTGCCAGTGCTGCTGGGCAGAGGGGCAGGACCTGTCCAGGCCCTGCCTGAGCTGGAGGCTCTGAGGCATTTGTGGGTGCATCCTGCAGTGCTGCTGGAGGGCTGGCAGTGCCTGCTGAGACCCTCCCGTGAGGGGCTGCCCTGGGTGCCCCCCGCGTCCTTCACGCTGTGCCCTCGTGCAGGGACTGGATCCCTCTGAGGAAACTCGTCCTCTCCTGCTCCCCAGGCAGCCAAACGTGCAGGTGTCACGTGCAGTGCCCAGGCCCGTGGCAGAGGAGAGAGATGGACCCAAAGTGGAGCCCAAGGCGAGGGTGACTGCTGCTGCTCACCTTCCCGTGAGCCTCAGCGTGTGCCATCAGCTGGGCTCAGCTCCCTCGGGATCACTTCTCCCTTGCTCTTCCCCTCAGCCCTGGGGGACCCTGGCTCTAGCCTGGAATGAAACCAAAAAGGTGAGCCCAGGAGAAGTTCCAGCCAGCTGGGTCCTCAGCATCCCTGGGGTCTTTGCAGAGCTGCACTCTTTTCAGCTCAGTGGGCTAAATAAATTGCTTCAGAGAGCAGACTGGGAAAGGAGGTTTGTTTCACTGCAAAGTATGTTGTGTGCATCAGATATAATTTGATTTTAATTAGTGGACAAGAAAGCAGCGTAGTTAATAAAGTATGCACTGCCTTTTGCAGGGATGCCAGTCTTGAATTCCTAGAAAATGCAATCAAATCAGAAAGACCAGTGCAAGGTGAGCCAAGGCTGAGCATGTCTGGGCAGGGGCACTGTAAACAGAGTCCCAGGAGAGATCCCTGACCCCTGTGATATCCCATGGTCAGGATCACAGCAGAAAAGCAATTTGTGGAGCTCATGCTGTTATTCGGTGTGGAGATGCCCCAGCAGCCTTAGACAATGTTGTGTGCCAGCTGCACCCAGGGACTTTTCAGCTGGCTCCCCTGCCTGCTCTCAGCTCAGGCATGGGCAGAGGTGCAGCTGCCCATTCCTTCCTTCCCTGTCTTTTTCCCGCACCTGGAGGGACCTCAGTGCCTGTCCCACTTCCCTCACAGGGGACAGCTGTGACAGGGCTGCTCCTGGATCTTCCCATCCGTAGCACTGCTTGGGGGATGCAGGTTCACAAGCAGCCCTGGGTGCAGCTGCTCGTACACAGAAGCTTGTGTTTGGGCAGCAGGTCTTCTGGGCTCCGTTCCCAGCAGTGTGGGCTCGTGGTTAGACCACTTAAGAGCCAGGCTGCCCCCACATCGCCCTGCAGATGCACACTTCCTTCCCCTGAAATCTCTGTGGGAGCACAGTCTGCCCACTGAGGCCAGAAGGGCAAGAATAAGAGGTTGGTTGTGCAGACTTGAAGTATGCAATAATATCCCCTGGAACTGGCCTGCTGCTGGTTCGCGATCGTCAGAAGACGTGAGACACTCGAGGAGAGCAAAGCCTGTGTCTGCCCTCGATGCCAATGCTTTTAAGGGTTCAGCACGCTGCCCTGCTCCCCGGCACCATCTGCAGTCTTCTAAGCCAAGGCTGCTTTTAGCTTCTCAATCAATTGGATTCAATTAAGTGATAACGTGAGCCTATGGGTAGAGCAGAGATTGCTCATCCCTGTATCAGCGAATTATCGCCAGGTAGCGCGGAGGGGTTTGTGTGCCCTGGGCAGGAGCTGGGCTGCGAGGCCCCGGTGAACCCTCTGCCACTGGGGCTCCTGGGAGAGGGGAGCCACGGCGGGGCTGCCCAGCACAGCTGTCCATGGCAGGAGCAGCCCCCGGGAGGCCAAGGCACGGTTATTTAAAGCACTGTTTTCACTCTGTTCCCACCAGGAGGCTCAGCCAGCGCCCACCCTGACACGTCTGGAAGCAAGGGTTTCAGGGGGGCTGTGGGCATCTCGGAGAAGCAGAGCTGCCTCTGCCGCTGTCCCCCTGCTCCAGGGCCACCGGGTGTGCGGGGCACCACAGCTCTCTGAGGCCAGACCTGGCTGTGAGGGATGTCAGACATCAATAAGCATCACTGTCAAAAAGGACAGGAAGAGGTTATTTATCAGAAAACAGGCCAAAAAGTAGGATTGCAGCAGCGGTGACATGTGCTGTGGCCACGCTGCCGGGGCTGCATCCCGTGGTGGCTCAGAGGGGTCAGAGCCACGGCCACAGAGGCACTCACATCCCCACACCGCTGACCACCACTGCTCAGCCCAGCAGCAACGCGCTGTGCCTGTGGCCAGCCTGGTGCCACCAGCCGTGACAGCAGCCCCGTATTTCTCTCACTTTCCCTGGTGCAATTAGGGCTCTGCAGGAGTGATGGTCTCCTCGGAGCAAGCCAGGCTCGGAGGGAGCTGAGATTTCGGATGCCCTGTAGTGTTCTCCTGACTGCTGAGCTCCTGGGCTTGGGGAGCTGCTGTCTCTGTGCAGAGACAGGGGTCTCTTCATCTGCTGGGGCTGCAGGAAGCCGTGTGTGTGTGCATGTGAGTGTGCTTCTGTGTGACGCGGTGGGGATTTGAGAACAATGTTTTGCAAAACAAAAGCAGACAAGGTTATTAATTTTCAAGATAACACCAACAAGAACGCTGAGTTGCTGTCGAATTGTTGATCATTTTCTGGTGACTGCAGTAAAGACATTCGTGCGCCATGTTCACCTGTGGCCTCGTGTACCTGCTCTGCCTCCACAGGTGATGCACAGGTGGTGCTGGAGCTGTGTGTGGGGCTGGGGCTGGTCACAGCTGGGCTGAGCCTGGTGGGCAGTGGGGCAGGAAGCCCCAGTGCCACAGAGCTGGGCTCGGGAGCAGCGCTGGGGACAGGCACAGGACATCTGGTGGTACTCCTGATGCCAGGGCTGTTCCCAGAGGAGCACTAAGGCCTCAGGGATGCCCTCAGCACATCCCCGGCACAGCTGGGAAGTTTTGCATCCTTCAAACCTGTCCTGACGCCGCAGTTCAAGGTACAGCCCCAGTGCCGTACCCTCCCTCTCCCCATCGCCTACCTCTGATTAGAGCCCTCAGAACAAACTGCTAATGCCTTTCCCAAGCTCTCGCCCCCACACTTCTGCCATATAAATCACTATAATTAAAGTGTTTGGAAAATGCTTTGGGAGCCCAGACAAGCATCCCCACATGCTACACACCCAGCTTGGCAGGCCCGACTTCCTGCTGCACCCACCCTGCTGCCCCGGGTGCTGCATCCCTTCCCTCCCAAAACACCCAGCAGGACAGAAGAGAGGACCGTTCCCAGGCTGCGCTCGCCCCAGGCTGCGAACCTGCCTGCGGCTCAGAGCCTGGCCAAGGCAGTGCTCCGAGCAGCCTCCCAAACGGAGAGAGGCCAGAGAGATGGGGCAGCGCCCCTGCCAGCCCCTGGCACCGCAAGCAAAGCCTGGGCAAGGCTGTCAGTGAGGGGAGACAAGGGTGCTGGAGGTGCTGGGGGAATCGCTGCTGTTCACGCCTCTCTGCCACCAGCTCAGAGAACCAGAGCTCTCCGCTGACTGCTGGAACCTGGGCGGAGAGAAACCTGGGGAGAAAGCCCCTTCGAGAGAGCATGGAGGGCACGGCACCCTCCACCTGGCACTGGCCCTCCTGCTCATCTCAGGGAATGAGCCCACAGGCCCGTCCACGGCCCCTTTCTCACCGACGCAGAGGAGGCAGCGGAGGTGAGCCCTGGTGGAGCAGGCAGGGCTGGTGGGGCCCAGGCAGGAGGGCAGGGCTGCTCTGGGGACTGGCAGAGCCTGCTGGGATGGCCTGGGCACCACGGCGCGGTCCCAGCTTTCCCCTCCAGCACAGCTCTGCGGGGCAGGAGCAGGTCCCATCCTGCCCTAAACCAAGGCATGAGGAACACAAGAGGTTTTGGCCTGTCTTTTTAACTTGGAGCAGAACAGTCCTTCAGGAGCTGGTGTGAGCCACCACCTGGGGGAAAAAAAGCCATTTTTCAAGCCATGGGCAGCAACATCCATGAAACATTAATTTTTAACACTGAGCCCCTGGAGTGCAGATCAAAGCAACTGCGTGAAGAGGCAAAGGCAAAGGGAAGGAACAGAGCAGCAGGCGAGGAGACAGAGCTGCCTGAATGGGAGTGGCACAGGCATGCAGCGACTCTCAGGAGCCCTGTGGATGCGGCCAAGCAGGCACAGTGGCCGGAGCAGAGCAGCTCCTCACTCCTGAGGGGGTGAGCCTCTCGGGACACCGGTGTCCGTGCACAGTGTGCCTCCTCTTCTCACCGTCCCTGGACCCACCTGGTGGCCTGGCCCCCTCCTGGCCTTCCTCCAGTGACTCCTCATGACCACTTTTGATGGTGTCCCCAGGCCCTCCATCTCCACTCTTGAGCTCCATGGTTCTCTGCCTAGACTCCTCCAGTGGGTCCCTGCCTGTTTGTCCTCCTCTCTCCCATTGTGCTCAGATGGCACCAGCTGTGCCCTGTGCCAGGAATATTTGAGTCACCTGGACTTTCCTGTTCTATTCCCAAGAGCCCTGCTGCTCCCTGGTGCCAGCACTGCTGGCCTTGCCACAGTAGCCCAGGTGCCAGCCCGCAGCAAGGGCACCTTCCCACCCCGCACACTGGCCACTGCAGCTGCTTGAGGGTGGGGAACTGAACTGCCCAGCTTCTCCCCAGGTCTCACCTCCAGAGCTGGGTCCCAGTTCCACTCCAGCCCTGTGCTGGCTGGCCGGAGCTGGTGGCTGTGCTGCAGGCAGCACCTTTTGGCAAGCGGCTGCTGTCCCAGGGGTGCGGTGCCAGGTGATCACCCCAGCCCCTGCCCACCTGCACCAGGACAGCCGTGCAGGGGCATTGCTGCATCCCCTGCGCCTTGACACTCTCCCTCTGCTTCCCCAGTCACCCAGTGAGACCGAGATCCACATCCAAGGGTCTGCAACTGTCCTTGAACAGTGGCCATTGTGGGGATTTCACGGGCTGACAGAGCCTGTGACCATGGGAATGTCTGTTGTTTGCTGCCACATACTCTTCCTCAGCAGGGAGGGTTTGGCAGCCCTGCTCTCTGTGCAGACAGAGCTCAGTCCTGCTCCCAGCTCCTGCTCAGCATGTATTTTTACCTTTTAATGAAAGCAACTGAACTGCCTGAAGTTGCCTCTCAACTCTTCTCTGGAGCTTGGATTGCCAAGAAATGATTGACGCATTTAATAGAGGCAGTGGGTGCAGAGGAATTTGGCAGGAGCCCAGGCTCATGATACACAAAGGATACTGCCGTTCCTGCTCAGGCTTTCTGAGCCTCTGCTCTCTCAGAACACACTATCCTGTGGGGGGGTACTGCACTCTGGCTGAGCAGCTGTGAGCTCAGGAGCCCTGGGAACAGGGCAGGGGCTGAGCCATGGGGATGGGGAGAAGGGTTTGGGGCAGGGAGGGCTGTGGAGGGGCTGCAGTGCACAGCCCTGAGCGCAGGCTGGAGAAGCCAAGCCTCTCTCGGAGCCTTTTTGGTTTTTCTACTTCTTTGAGCAGTACGGGGTTTGTCCCCACGCTGGCGGTGAATGTGTACAGCAGATACTTGCCTGGTTTTGCATCTACACGCTCGTGTGTGAACCTGCATGTGAAAGGGGTTTTTTCTTACATTTCCTGGAGAGAAACCCCCCTGCCGTGCATGGACTAGTTTGGGAACAGCCCACACAGATTGCACTTAGCACACATACCTGTGCAAGCGAGCTCCTAAACACTCACATGCACACGAATGAGCTCACCTGCACCTGCGGGTGTTCACCCTGCTCCCTGTCCCACACCTGAGCACTGGCACATGTCACGGGACACCCACGTGACACAGGTGTCAGTCGAAACAAACCCATCACTTGGCACTAAGGAACAGTTGCTGCAGCCTCCCCTTCACACAGGAACACTGGATCAGCCAACTCCAAGGTTCAGACCAGTACAGTCTGAATGCTTTTGTCTCTGCAGCCTTCTGGGAGGTATCAGAGAGTGACCCTTGGCCGTTTCTTAAGCTCAGGAGCGGGGTTAGGAACAAAGGAACAAAGCTGCCTGTCAGTCCCCGACCATGGGGTCTGACCTCGGCTTAGCTTTGTCCTGTTTGAAAGGCACCGTGAATCCACCACTAAAATTACTAATACCTCTCCCTTGGGTGTTTTCAGAGGGGCACCCATTCCAGATGTCTCTAGAGAGTGATTTCCAGGAGCAGGCTAGATAAGGGGTTTCTTGTGTATTCAGTGCATACATTGCTCATCCCCTGGAGCTTCCCTTCTCCTGCAGATATAAAGGGCAATTTGTAGAGCTTACAAAGGCTTATTAAAATATCATTGTGAAAGGGTGACATAAGTACCTGAACGGAAAAGAATAGGAAATATTTGTCTCATTAACCAGAGACTTAGAAGTCTTGTTTCCTCTTCCTTGTGTCCTCTTCCTATAGGAGGGTAACAGTCACTTATTACCATGTGTGGAGAGAAGTGCCTCACTCCTCGGAAGATGTGCTGATTTCTGTGAAGCCTCTGCACCTGGCTTGTGCTCTGGGGCGGGCAGGCTGGGAGCGAGCATGCCTGGTGCTCAGAGGGCTGGCACATTCTTTCAAATAATGCCAAAAGAGCAGCATTATCCGAAAGCAGCGCAGCCTGAGCCCCGTTTGTGTGGCCACAGCCAGTGTGGGCTGGAACACAGCACGGGCCATTAGCATGTAATGAGCACAACAATTACTCTGTAAGGGGGAGAAAGGGTTAGGGCCAGGCAGAGTTTTAAGAATAAAGGCTTGTTTGGGAGAATTATTCACTGGGTCCCTGCTGTAGGTGGACGGCAGCAGATTAGAAGGAAACATTATCTCTCAGGGCAAGTTCAGAAGGACAAATGAAGCCAAACTGGCACGGGCTGAGAGTCTCAATACATTATTCTCTTTGCTCTACAAATCTGTGAGAACAAAGTGCTCAGTGTAAATGTTCACCAGGGCCTTTTTTACCCCTGTAGGACCACAAAAGTTCAGCATGAGATGAAGGGACACGTGTTGGCTATTAGTCCACTACAAAGAGCATTTCAGTTTAGAATTTAGAGTCTCATAAAAACATTATTGTCTGTATCCCAGGACATTTGTTTGTTAGGGCAACATGGACTGAAAAAAATGTGCCCCTCTGCGCAGCTGTGTGCCTCACCAGCCTTACCACAGCTAGCCCACCTCAGGGGCTACCTCGGGCCAGCCCCCCAGCCTGGCATCACCCTGAGGACAGCCCCTGAGCCTCAGCCCCAGCACCAGTCCTGTCATGTCTGCAGGTCAAGAAGGACTGCTGCCCTAAAGAACACTCGACCTGGTGTGTTTTGTTGCGGCAGGAGGTTGCACCTTGCTCAGGGGCCTCTCACCCAACATGCAGTACTGAGCAGGCGCCCTGAAGCCTCCACTGACGCTTCTGGCTCTGCTCAGCTCACATGTGTCTGTAGTTTATATGTTCACCACGTCTGAGGCAAGGAAGAAGTTTGTGTCCAAGTGAAAATGCCAAGGATCATAGAGTTCTTGCCTTCCTCTGCCCCAGAGATCACAGATCTCTTGGGAACACCAAGGCATCCTTCCCCTCAGCACTTCTCTGCCATCAGGAGCCCTCCTTCCTGAGGCTGCTGTGGCTCAGCCTCCTCAGGACTGACATACCAAAACCCAGCTGGAGCTGCTGGACTTGGTCTTGGCTCTCTGAGTGAAGCGCAGCGGATGGCAGCATAGAGACGATCAGAACACAGGATCTGACAGTCCCTCCTGGACTTGCATACTGGAATAAACTAAATTATGGGCAAGCATTCACGAGTACATCTATGACACTTCTGGGTTGTAAGCTGCTTGCTGCCTGCCTGGTTTAGAACAATTTTGACAAAAAACATCCGTATGATTTTGATATACTTAAGCCCATGGCCAGGCTTTATAAGATGCTTGGCAATCTATGGGACAGTTTTTAGAAGCATTTTGTTTTGCATTTGGATTGTCTTCCAGCTACCGAGACGATCAGCTTTGGGCTTAGTCAGTAGTGGGAGGAAGGTTCTAAGGACTTTTGCAGCAGGAGACGTGGGACTCGGCAGGGCCACCCCAGGTCTGCGGCTGCCCCGGGACACTGCCAGGAGCTGTGGGCAGGCAGCGAGCATGGCTCAGAGCAATCCTCATCTCCCCCAGATCTGTTTGTCCTCCCAGCCTCAAAGGCAGCCGGCACACAGCATCCACTGCTTCCTCCAACTGCACAAGGAGCACGTGCTTTTGAAAGGCTGAAAAAGAGGTGGAATATATTATCTATTCACAAAGTCATTGTAAATATTAAAGAGCCCATGAGGGGAAATGTCTCTGATGATGTCTTTTCAGGAGTGTGGGAGAAAAATCCATGCAAAGGCACCATTGAGGGGTATGGCCAAAAGGCAAGTGATGCTTTGAACTTGTTCAAAGCCACAGGGTCGGCAGTCTTTCCGGGGCTGCAGCGGGAAGCAGCTACCCATCTCTCCTCAGAGCCAGCTGAAAGGTCACTTCAGCAAATCCACAATTTAAATAAAAGATAGTAAGTCCCAGAGAGAGCTATTTGAAAATAAAAGGCATCAAAGGTGAGATAGATGCATCTATCTGAGTGGCAGAGGTCCTGGAGAGCTTCAGCTTAGTAACAGAGTGTCTGTGCAGTGCAGGGAGACGACAGGTGCCCCAGGTGCTTCTGAGAGCTGCACCTGCAAGCACCTGTCACAGCAGGGATGGAAAGGGAGCCTCCATCCCCCTGTCTCCATCCCCCCTCCAGCCCCTTTGGCTGCACAGAGCAGCCTGAGGCCCTGGGAGTCTCTCCTGCCCTGCCCCACCAGTACGGCTGGGCTGGAGAGCCGTGTCCCTGCTGCCACAGCGGGTGTCATGGCCAGGAGGAAGGAAGCATCTCTGGAGAGGCCAGCACCTGGGAGAGAGTCGTGGCTTTGGAGGACTCGTCTCCTGTGCTCCTGAGATGTCCCAGAAAAGGACAGGAGATCATTAAAAACTCTGAGGAGATACTTTGACTGGAAAGGCAAGCAAAGCAAAGCAGTCCCTGGTGTTATGTAATGCAGCTCTGTTGAAACAGTGCAGGAAAGTTGCCTTGTGCCAATAAATCAGGCGGCCATGGAGGAGCAGATGTGAATCACACCTTGCTTCATATGCCCTGCAGTGTTTTCACTTATTGTTCCAGTTTTAAAGATTAATGGCACTCAGAGATGAGTATTAGCCACGCTTCCATTTCATACTCATTATCAGAAGAGCTTTTTTCAGCATAATTAGCATGGATCAAATTTTCCAAGTGGCTCGGCGGACTTGCTGCTGTTCCTCGGCTGCCAAGAACGCCTGGGACGTCCCGCTGCTGCTGCTGGGTGCGCTGGACCCCCGACTCCTCATAGCACCATGTAGCCTTTAAACATGGAGAGAGAAGGGGCACTACTGAGATGACAGCTGCTGCAGCCCAGAAATGGGGGTTCGCTGACCTGGGCTGCCAGGAACCCCCGTGTTCTGACACAGCGGGTGGGGGTTGAGGGGCTGGCAGCCTCTCTATCACTAAACAGGAGGGCAGGAGGTTCTGGCTGCAGTGGATAGGCCAGGGGCGGGTGCTGGTGCTCCCCAGCCCAGGTAGCAGCAGCCCTGAAGCCCCAGTGCTGGGGCAAGGGCTGATCTCTGCTCCAGGCTGCTTTATTTTATCTGGGCACTTGTGCCCGGTGCCCAGCACATCAGGGCATGAAGTATTTGATACCTGGAGGAGTAACGGAGGTGGGTTACCTGTACCAGGAGCCCAGCCTGGCTGTGGGGCAGGAGGTCTGGGACAGAGTGAAGGTGGCGTGGGAGGGCTGGGAGAAGTGGTGGCTGGGGAAGGGAAACTTGCTGGCAGCTTCCAGGGCTTATCTGGCACTGCCACGTGGGGCTGGTGCACGCTGTCCCTGCCGTGTCCCCCGCAGGGCTGTGTGTGAAGGGCGAGCCGTGGGTGCTGTGCCCGCAGGGGAAGGTGTTGGCAGTGTGGGGGGGAGATCAGTGGGGAGCAAGGAGGCTGTGGGTGCTCGTGTGTGCCCGCCAGTGGTCTGGAGAAGGCCAGGGAGCACAGTGCTGAGCTCCCTGCTACATCCAATCAATCCGTGATCGTTTCTATCATGAAGATAAACTGGCCATTGTTGCCAAAAATAAATGTTAGTGTTCCAAATCCACACTTCAATAGCACCAGCTCATTAGAGATGCATATCATTTGGCTCCAGTCCCACACCTTCTAGCTCGTTATAAATATGCAGTTGCTGCTGGCTCTACCCCAATCATCTCTGCAATCAGAGCTTTTAATTAGGTTAATTAAATTGTATCAAACCTCGCAGGGACGCAGTTCACTGATGCTGATGAGGCAGCCAAAACAGACCTTAACTCTAGCTCTAATGAAGGCCCTGCTGCAGCTAATAACAATGCATAATAAATTAGTGCTTCCCTAGAAAGGTGCATCAGGGCTTGCGTTTCAGTAAATGATGATCTATATGCACTAATTCACTATTGCAGTCTTTAGGTCTGCCAAGCCAGGGACATCCTGGGAATAGGTTCTCACTAAATAATGGGCTCCTGCCTGCTTGAAGCAGTGCTGCTCACCTGGGTTCTCTCCAGGGACTAACGGCTTCAGGTACGGAACTGTGAGACGACAAAGCAAATATTTGCTGCTTTCACCTTGCCCAGCCCTGGATCCACTCTGGATGCCTGGCATCTCCCAACAGAAGCAGCAGCAGATATTTATTTATTTGAAACCTTCTGTAATGGAATTTGGAGAGGAACATTTTGTTTGGAGGGAAATGGGTGGCTGTGTGCAAGTGTGGCAGCATGAACGGGGACAGTACCCTGTGCCCAGGCTCTTCCCAGACATCAGCAGCCCCGTGCTGCTCCTAATCAGGTGGGGAAAGGTCCAGGTGGCCAAGGAGCTGTGGAACAGAGAGGTTTAGGGCAGCCATGCTGAGCAGCAATTAGTCATTCCTGATTTACATTCTGCTCTTTCAACTCCCTGCTGTGAAGCTGCTCAGGCTTGAGTGGAGGAACTTCACCACCCTTTTCTCCTCGGTGCCCTTGGGCAAGACACCTCAGCTGAACCTGGCTGTAGGGTCCTAGGGAACAGCAGGGCCAGGGCAGCCAGTCCTGCAGCTGGAGACACCTGCGACCCTGCCCCCAGCCCACAGTGCCACTGGTGACCCTGGAATGGCAGCATCTGGTGGGTGAGCGGTGGGACGATCCACAGGGCTCGTGGCAAGCAGATGGTAACGCACAGGGCAGCACCTGTGAGCATGGGATGGGTGGGATCAAGCCTCCCTGCTCTCCTCTGTTGAAAGAACACAGCCTGGAGGCCTCCAGAGGCTCTGGGGGTCCCTCTGGCTGCCACAGCACGTGGCCACTGATGGAGACCCCATGGTGGCTGTCCTGAGGGGGTCCAGAGCCTCCCCAGGCAAGTCAGCTTCTGTTGCCATGCCCGAGACCCCACTGTGGTCTCCAGTCTGGTTCAGGCTCGGAAAACGGGGCCTACAGGAAAGCAGCTGAGAAGCCTAAGGGCTGGTGATGGTTCTCCTGCTAGTCAAATATATTGTTGCAGCTGCCTAGAGATAATCCTGCAAGTGTAGTCTGCTATTAACTTTTATGGACTGTCATTATCAATTGAGTTCTTCAGGACTTGAACAAGGAATTACATGAAATTATTATATGGCACAATATTACTGAGTCACCTAAAACCTGAGCTGTGAATCTGTGGGGTATTTTGATAGCTGTATCTTTCAAGCTGCAGGGAATCTCCTTGCTAAAGAACCTGTTGGTTCAGCTTTTGATGCTATAATTATCACAAACAAAAAATAGCTGTGGGCATTTTCTCGCTGTCCTTCCCCACGAGGGCCCAGCTAGAGGATGGCAGATCCCACCCGTGTCTCACTTTAAATCCTGTGCCGTGGCTGAGTGGGCTGGGTTTTCGATTCAGTTATAAGGTATTGGCTCTTTCCAGATCCTTGCAGAAACGTTTCGGTGCTTTAGGATAAGGATACCAAGCTAAAGGCTTTGGGAGTCAAAGAGCAAGGTCTTTGAGAAGGTGTGGATTTTTTTCCTGGATGCCATTGGGAACTCTGCAGGGCAGCAGGTGTGAGTCAGCCCTGTCTGCTAAGGTAGAAGTTCAGAGATCAGCACCCACCAAATCCTTCCCCATTGCAGGCAGGAATAGGTGAAAAACGTTTGTTCACAAGAGCTGGCACCTCCTTTTAGTCTGTTATGGCCACAAGATGATAAAGCACTCCACAGGCTCTGGGATTCGTACCCAGGCTTTGGAAGTCAAGGTCCAGCAAGAAGCCTGCTCAATGTGACCACCACGGGTGTAACAGCGCTCTGGTTTCCCTTTGTTAAGACCTTCATGGTTTCCCAGGGAAAAGTAAGTCAGAACAGGCACAACTTTTGCTACCCAGACCCCATACTGTGACCACGAGACTGTGTGTCCTGGCTGGTACCTCAGCTCCCAGGTGCCAGCAGGCACCACCACCCCCAGGACAAGCAGCGTGGCCCTGAACCAGTGACTGCTCAAAGAAAGCCTCGCAGATGCCTACTGCATCCTGTAACACCTCACTCCAAACTGGGAAGAGATGCCTTTCTTCCAGGGAATAGGGCACTTGTGTCCACTCCAGCACTTGCTCTGCAGTGGGACAGAGCTGGACAAGGCACTGGCTGGCCCTGGCCGGGTTGTTGCTTTTCGATTCCTGCTGCAGGATTCCGAGGGTCTCCCAGCAGAACCGCTGCTTTTCCTTCCCATCCTTTTCAGCAACGCTCTGGATGCAGGTAAAATTAATCAAGGGCAAGGATTAAATACCTATCTATTTAAATCTCAGTTGGAAAGAGATTTCCCTTTACGGACAGCGGGGACCCCGAGGTGTGCGGTGCCACCACGGGAAGGTGACACCACGGGCAGGTCCCCGAGGGGCGCGGTGCCACCACGGGCAGGTCCCTGAGGGGCGCGGTGNACGGAACGGAACGGAACGGAACGGAACGGAACGGAACCGAACCGAACCGTTCTCACACGTACGGCTTCGTTTTCTTTCTCCTCGAGCGAACCAAACTGTTCTCACACGCGAGGCTTTGTTTCCCTTTCGCTCGAGCGAACCGGACTGTTCTCACACGCGGGGCTTTGTTTTCCCCTCCCGCTCACCCGGTGGTTTACAGCCCTTACAGACTCCGGGTTCTGCACACTCCGTGGATGCTCCCCTGAAAAATTCACCCCACGGTTATCTTTGCCATGGCAGGAACAACGTCTGAAGCTGCATTTAAGCATGTAAAAGCATCGCATTTCATCACCAAGATGCTGGAAAAGCTCCAAAGTAGGTAGGGCCTGAGAAGAGCATCTTTTTTTTCTTACCCCCTTGCAGACCATGTGCTTATTGCTGGCAGCGACAGGACGATGGAGAGAGATAAGAAAAGGAATGTTCACACGGAGGCTTCTCTGAACGTGCCTGGGCCGCTCCAGGACACTCAGGATGTGTCTGCACATCCCCCATCCCTGGCAATGCGACCGGCCCAAGGAAAACCCAGAAGACAAACTCCTGTCCCACACCTGGCTGCCACATTGTCTCTCCCTACACAGAATTTTGGCACTGCCTCAGTTTGAACTGAAGTAGCTCTGGAGGAAAAACACACAACAGAATAGAGCAAATAGGAAAATGAGAGGGATTGGGGGACGTTGGGGAAACGACTAGAGAGTAATTCACCTTTAACCTGCTTGAAAAGACAGCTGGAAAAGCTGACCTCCACTCTCATGGGTCTGGACAGGTCCTGCTCAGCCCCAGAGCTGGCAGTCCCTGAGTACCTTCCCTGTCCCTAGGCTGTGCTCAACCCACCTCCCTAACGTTCCACTGTGACCTCGACCGTTCACGGATTGTTTATGGTGCATCTTACCAGGACACGCAGGCAAATCTCACGGCTTCCCACTGAAAATATCAAGAGAACAAACTCTGATTTATTAATCAATTAATTAGATGAAACACACTGATGGCTACCACAGGCCCACAGTGATTTGTTTTAACAAAGTGCAGTCAAAAGCAGGCTGGCAGCAGCCCTTCTCCAAGGGATAACGCCTCCTCCTTTCTGAGCAAAGACTGTAACAATTGTTCAATGAAATGGCTAACGTTTCCGCTGAAACTTGAATTTGTAAATAGCTGGACCAGTCGTCGTTTCTTTCTTCACCTTTACTTTATGAGTTTTGTCCTGGAAAAAAAGAACAAGTACAAATATTTGGTGCCATGCAAGAAGGAGAAAAACTCACAGCCACATAAATCAGAGAGTCCCTATCTGGATTTGACCATAAAAGAAAAATGGTCACTTTGCACTGTTTTAGGTGGGGATTATAATTTTAACTGCTCTTTTCCCCTTCAGGCTGTCAGGCACAATCTGCTTTGCTCACAAGCACCAGAGGACAGGAGGCCCATTGAGACAAGTAATTTCTGTGGTCATTTGGATTTTTAAGACCTTCTCATAACTTACAGAAACACTTCCCTGCTTCTGACTCCTAGTGACACTATTTTGGAGAAGACTTGTGAGCACTATTTCACAGCTGAGTCTTTGTCCTTGCTGACAAGGTGAGACTTGGACTAGCAGATACAATTTACTGGAATGCTTCATCTCCTTGCTTTTTCCACACTAAAAGAGGATTAACTTATCTTTAGGAGTTATCTGGAGGTGTCACTAGAAAACCAGAATGAAGAAACAAATACAACATATACAACACACACAATACCAGGCCTAACGACCTCAGCAGAGCAGACTTGGAGAAGCAGAACCAAATCCCTCACCAGAAGATCTTTCCGTGTCTGGATTTTCTGTGTGATGACAAACATGGCCTTCTCTCTCTCGATGCGCTGCCTCAGGAGGTCATACTGGTTCTTCCTCTGCTGGGCTAATTTCTGGAAACAAAATAAAAGCTGTTCTAAGACAAAGATGTACAAGACACTATGGTCTAAATCCTCTGAATTTCAATGCCGAATGCAAGAGAACATTTAACTCCCTAATGAAAATCCACTTTACCCAGAGGAGGGAAAACAAAAAAAAGGGACAGACCAGAGACCAATTCCTGAAGTGCTCAGAGCCTGCAGAGGCCTCTCAAAATGCAACTTGTTGGGTCAAGTTTGCCTAATGAGAGTGGATAGCTTTCCCAGCACAGAAACAGTATTACTGCAGGTGTGATTTAAGTAATTAAATTAAGGAGAACAGATCCCAACATGTTTAAAATATGACTCAGACATTTAGGAGAAAACTAGTCAGTCTACGACTCGTCCAACTGCTTTACTGACAAGTCAAACTGAGACAGCTGGCAGGAGGAAAGGGACCACAGGGTGTTTATTATCTGACATCTGAGTCAGAAAAAAACAGGTTAAAAATTTACCAGTCGGCAATTTTAAGACAACTATTTTTACCTTACACACAACCGACTCATGGAACAGATCTGAATTACCCGAGCAGAACCTACAGCTGTAAAGCCAAGTGTGGCTACTTCTGGGACAAAAGTGCTGTGACACTAAAACATCAGAATCAAAGCTGATTGCATAAGCAATTCATGCTAAGGAATCATGAAACAATTCAAATTAGGAAAGCCAAGAAGTGAGACTATAACTGAAATGGCTTTAAGAAGGAAAGCGAGGAGACAAATCTCAAGTCACTTTGGGCTCAGAACCAAACTGAAAAATACTGTAAGATCAGGAACAGTGCAACAGAGACATCTGTGCTGGAATAAGCTTCTTCCTATATACCTAATTCAGGGGTGCAAGGGGTTTTGGGGAAGTGTAAGGGGAGACTTAACAGCAGATGCTGAAAAAAATTACACCTGAAACTGCAGCAGTCTGATGAAAAGATAGTCCCATAGGTATATGTTCCTTTATAGAGGAGAAATATCTGTTTTGCAGGGACACTAATCAGATCCACACCACTCTTTTCTGGCCTGTACATCACAACTTATGGTGGTCCACCTGCAGTGGACTAGGATGCACTGAGAGAGTACTCTGTGTTAGTCCAGGAGAAGATGTGACTGCAGCCTCCAGGCACTTGGTGATCAAGTGACATCCACTGCTGCCTTGTGTCACCAATAAAGGTTTTAAGAAAACAATTTTGCACAGTGGTGCAATTAATCCTTTTTAGTGCTCGTCATATAAAAGACGTAAAACACGGAGAACTCTGTAAGACAAACAGCAGCAGTACCTTTAGGTGGACAGGATCAGTAGGTCCCTTCACTGTCTCTCTCTGCAGCGTTGCAATGGTTGGTCGGTTGTACACTCTATCTACGAGCTCAGGAACGGTGTCCAGGTGAGCAGCAATATCAAACTCCTGAACTATACATAAAAAAAAAAAAAAATTAGGAATAAACTCCCATGGACTCCTTTGATAAGCAAACCTTCTGAACATGTTGCTACAGTCAGCAACAGCAGCCCCAGCAACACAGCTCCTGCAGAAGCGATGTCTCAGCTAGTAATCAAAAGGGATTTCTAGAGCACCTGAATTGTTATTCTTGAAAAAAAGAAGTGTCTTTGTTTTATGGCAGCCCACACGACCCGGGTCAAGCCTCACCTTCGCGCTCCGTGTCCACGAAGAAGAGGTGCCGGCCCGGGCCGCTCCCCGCGGCGTCCAGCAGGTGGAGCTCTGCCTTCAACCGCTCGATTTTCTGCGGAAAGTCCAAGTTTGGCCAAATTCAGAGCGGGTAAAATGAAGTCTTCCCCCGAGGACATTTCTGTCTGCTCCTCGAGGTTACAAATAGCTGAACTCCTCCTTCGTTTTTTCACCTCTGAAAACACATCTAGTATATATTTATGACATGTCTTCACAACCCTTCCAGACAGAGGGTCACAGCAGTTCCTGCTGTTACCCAGGCCAAGTGCACACATCCAACTGCAAAACAGATCTCTGTACGGCAAAGGGGAATAACTGCCACGGAACCACCAGCAAAAGCATGAAGGAAAGTTTAAAGCTGCCTTTGATTCTTTATCCCCAGTGATAATTTGATTCTGCTTTGTGAATCAACATCAGAGCACAGAACACCTTCAGAAGAGGATCGTATTTCTGTGGATTGCCAGCCTACCATATTCCAAGAACCCACTTCAGATTATTCTCCTCAGCTGGGAGACCTTCTCATACTACACAACTGCCTGAAAGGAGAGTGTACCCAGGTGGGGGTCGGTCTCTTCTCCCAGGGAACAACTGACAGAACAAGAAGCAACAGTCCTAAGCTGTGCCAGGGTAAGTTTAGGCTGGACACTAGGGAAAAAATCCCAGGGCACTGGAATGAGCCACCCAGGGAAGTGAGGGAGTCACCGTTCCTGGAGGTGTTTGAAAAAATACCAGATGTGATGCTCAGTGCCATGGTCTGGTTGACGAGGTGGTGTTAGATCATAGGCTGAACTTCATGGTCTCAAAGGTCTTTTCCAACCTAGATTTATTCTGTGATTCTGTGACAGGACAAGAGGAAACAGCCTCAAGCTATGCTGGGGGAGCTTCAGGTTCGGTACTAGGAAAAATTTCTTCCCTGAAAGGGTAGTCAGGCACTGGAACAGGCTGCCCAGAGAAATGGTGGAATCACCATCCCTGGAAGTGTTCAAAAGGCGTGTGGCTGTGGCGCCTGGGGACACACAGGGTAGGGGTGACCACGGTGGTGAACAGCTGGATTTCATAACCTGAGAGCGCTCTTCCAACCTTAGTGGTTTCATGATTTCTCTATGAACAAGCTAAGCACAAATACATGTTTAATGTCTTGAAATTTACATAAAAATCACTGCGCTTTGTAACACCGCACAGTGTGATTTTTGATAATCATCACGCCTTTAGGCTCTATATCCAGCACTCCACTGACACTTCCATTGTCCTTCCCAGCACTGTACAAATCAGACTTCACTAAACAAACACAATAGCCAGCAGCAACAATAAGAACAACACAGTAAAAAAACAATTCTGAGCAAACTAGAAAACACTACAAATGTGAGTTATTACCTTGGCTTCTGCAACTCTTTTCATTTCTACGTATTTAATATCCTGTGTCCTCATCAATTTCACCTGCTCCGGGGTCATTTCATCCTTTGGCTGCTTTATTACATGGACTCCATCCTACAACCAGACAAACACAGCAGTTCTAGACAGCCCATCCCACCTGGAGAGCACTGTGGGGCGAGCTAACAGCAGAACTTTGTCCCTTGTCCCTCATTTTCTTCAAAGCCTTCTACAGGCACCAAACCAATTTCTGTCATTTACTTATCTAATAATTCATAGATTTAAATCAAAACAAGGTAGGGAAAAAACAATGTTACTTAGAGCAACAAAGTGTAATCCTGCTTGAAGGCAGTGGAGGTTCTCACCTTGACCTCTGCACGTATCATTTTGAAGTAGAACTCATCGGGGTTCTTGTCCAGAGCTTTCTTCTGCAGCGCTCTGAGAGCATTCTGCTTCTTGTGGTAGTCCCTGGGGAGGATAAAGCCAACGATCACGAGCTGTTCAGCAGCTTCTCCGCGCTCACCCCTGCTGAGGCGCCGAGTCTTTCCCAGAGATGCTCAGAGATCGCCCAGGGAAACCCTCCGGCCGCGGGGGGAGACCCACCCAGCGCTGCCCGCCCCTCGCGGCCGCACTCACCGGGCGCGGAGCTGGTAGTCCTTCTTCTTCTCCAGCAAGCCCAGCTTCGTCCGGGCGGCGGGCTACGGGAGAGACGGGGAGCGTGAGGGGGAGGGAGCGCGGCGAGGGAGCGCGGAGGGCCCCATGAGAGACCCGCCCCGACCCGACCCGACCCGACCCGACCCGGCCCGGCCCGGCCCGGCCCGGCTCACTGACCTGGGCCCGCTCGCGGTGCGGGCGCTGCCGCGCCTTGGCGGCTTTCCTGAAGGCGGCCG
>VZTF01007421.1:1597436-1638335 GCA_013397755.1 Cnemophilus loriae
GCAGCCCTGGGCGGCTCGGGCGGTGGCGGGGGTGCCCTGGGGGGCTGGAGGGAAGGCACCGTGTCCCCGGTGCCGTCTGGGGTCGGGGCATCCCCCGGGACCCTGCCGGGGTCACGGTGGCCGTACTGGGACGTGGCTTGCGGGAGAGCCGTGCTCCGGCAGCACGGCGCACACCGCTTTTCAGAAGGAGAAAACCGCAGTCTTTGGGCCGTGCCCCTTTCCCAGACTGCCAAGTTGAGAGCTCGAGCAGTGTTTTATGAAGAGAGTACTGAGGCTTTACCCAAGCAGCAGACCCGGGAGTAAACTATAACCAAATGCTCAAATGTAGCACGGGAAAATTTTCAACACATCTGGAGTGGTTGCTGTTTTTCCAGAGAATCCCGGGGTAGCTATGGGAAAGGACTCCAAGCCTTGCTTTGTGCGTGTGTGTTAGACAAAGACTCGGAAGTCACAGTTTGGATCTCACATTCAAAAAATAGCTCAGGATCTCTGCAATTTTTTTTTTTCCCTTAACACGGTTATGTTTCAGATTTTGTTTTCTTGCAGGTAACTTTTTACTGTTTTCTTTATCCGTTTCCAGTTCTGTACCTGTGGTTACGTTAACCACTGACACTTTCATGAGCACTCATGGAGACGCTGGATACGCTTTCCAGTTAGCCTGGGTGAAGCGTGGTGGTAGGAATTTCTCTCCACAGATGGCATGTGCCGAGGTTACGTATCTTCACAGGGCAGGATTTGATACTGAGGTCTCTTTACTTAAATCTGAACTTGCTAGTGTTTCCCAGTTTTGAAAACGATAAAGGAATCTTTCTATAGTAGAAAGCCTATTCCTAGGAGCAGAGGAGAGGGCGGAGATCTGGTGGATGAAGAATCCTGGTGGCAGCACAGGCCTCTAGGGAAGAGTGTAGGGACATTCCTTTTACTTTTCTGACTCCTCTACCAAGCATTAGAAATCTGTGGCTCTCCTAGCTGCCCAGGTGTTGAAACCGCCTTATTTCTCTAATTTGCTTTGTCAATATGTTGTTTAACTTCATGATAGGCAAGACAGCAGGAAAGAGGAAGTCTGACATTTCTCCTGTCTTAATTTTGTGCCATCCTCTTTCTTTTTCCTAACATGGAGACTGTATTTTTCCCTTGCTTTTCTTGCTGACTACTTCCTTTGAGGCATGGAATTGTCAGCAGTAGTTTCATTGTTACCCAGCTCGGTCTGTAATTTTGTACATTTTAAAAATGATGGCATAGCACAGGAGACAAAAATATAGGAGATATGGTTAGTCGTGGGCACTAATTATAGCAGGTGCTGTACAGGAAAAGGTATGTTTTGGAACATGAACTCCATAAACCTGTGCGTAGGGAGTGGTGGGACACACTGAAGGCAGGGCAGTGTTTAGAAACAGCCAGAATTCCCTAGCAGGAGGCCCTGTGAACTATTTCATGTTCTCAGCTTCTGGAGCATCCCTGTCTCTCTGTCTTGGATTTTTTGAGATGCCTCTTGGGGTAGAATCTGTCCTTTTCCCCTGCCTGCAGAACGGCATCTGAAGAGCTGAGCGGTGAGTAGAGGGCTGAAGGTCGCTGTGGTTCCCCAGCCTTTGGGAGGACAGGAGGTCGCTGCTGTTCCTGCAGCACATCTGCCCTCAGCTCAGCTCCTGGTTTGCGCTGCGGTTTCTTCTAGAGCAGGTGCTGGAACAGCCCTGCTGCCCGAGAACACAGCTGGCAGCAGGATAGCTCAGCTTTCCCAGGTCGTCCTGCGGAGGAAAGGCAGGAGTCTCTTTCCTGGCTGGTGTCATCGTGGTGTCCCTGCTGACACATGGGTCTTGTCTGTAGTGTACTAGTCTTGTACGACTGCAGGCAGCATTCACTGCTTGTCAGTTGATTTCTGAGGGGTATGAGTTCAGCCACGTTCTTTTCTGGTTTTGGACGTAGCAGCTTCAAGACTGAGGTGAACCCTTAACTGATGGAGCCAGAAAAGTCTTCCCTGCAGGCAGGTTACCAAAATTCCCAGTGCACCACCTTTGGAAGCACTGGGTTCTGTTCCCAGCCAGGACTTGCTTGCTCTATTGCTTGCCTGTTGAGGTAAGATGCTTTCTGCTGTGTTCCTAATTGTGGCTGAGTTGGTGCTGTTACACGGCTGGCTGGTGTTTGAAATGCCAGCAAAAGGTGGAAAAAATTGATTACTCCCAATGCCCAAAGTGTTTCCAACGGCATCTCCCTTAGAAAAGACTTCTGTGGTAATTGCAGCACTGATGCACAAGATTTTCTTGGTGGTCCACCAGGATCCTCATTGATGTCTGTAGGATTTTTGCTGCCTGTAGCTTGCATGAGGCTGTGCTTGAAGAGGCGCAGTTGCAGCAGTAACCTCAGGAGAGAGACAGGAGTTAAACCTTGTTGCTCTGCTTCACCTTTTGTGTGATAAAGAAGGTACCCAGAAAACCGGGGTCTGGCTGCTCTGAATGAAAGCCAAACCTCTTAACTGGACAAGCAACTCCATAATTCCTTTTAATTGCTCAAGTAGGAAATCATTTCTCCTCTGGTGTTCAGTGTTCAGGATCCCTGGCTGACATGGGCTGCCCACCACAGTGCCCAGGTGCTCTGGCAGGAAGGTGCTGCCAATGATGTTTGCGGTTTCGCTCAGCGTGCAAGTGACTAAGCCTCATTCCTTAGGGGACTTCGACTGCTTCTGATGAAATAGGTGCAATTTCCATGGCCAAACTGGAAAAATTCAGAGAGAACTTTATAGTGTGTTGCCTTGGTGATGTCATCCAAATCAATTTAAGCATTTTACTCAAGTGGGTTTTTTTTCAAAAGGAGGGGATAGCTATAACCCTAAATACCAGCTGCATCTAGGAAAGAGAGACCAGTTGTTAGGGGGCAGAGAAGCTTTACCAGCAGTATTTAATCTTCAGATTACTGCTACCAAGAGCTTTAGGGTCACTTTTAAAGTGAGTGTGCGGGCTGGGAGGTTTCAGGCAGAAGGGCCAAGCTGCACGGGCTGTGTTGGTTTCGTGGCTGCTCTCTGGGAAGCTGCTGCCCTGGGCACTGTCCTGCAGCCACTCGCCAGCGAGGAGGGGGCATTTCCCACGAAGGCTGGGATGTGTTTACTGGACTCTGTCTGCTCCGAAGTGGGGAAAGGAAAATACTTCATTCTGTGGAGATGTAGTTGCTGAGAAAAGTCCTTGGTCTTTGTTTCTTCTCTTCCTTCCGTTTTGCTCTGGTTTTACCAGGTGTAAAATACAATTGTCAGCAGTTTACATGGAAGGGGAATGTCAGTTTTCCTGTTGAAGAAAATATCAAGGGTCTGATTGTGAAAGGAAAGGGGAAACTGAAGAATGCCACTTGGCTTCCACCTTCCTGTATTTCACCCCAGCAGAACTGCCTCTGCTGAGTGACCACTTTGTGTCTGTTGATACTTGCTAAATGGAGAACGATTTTAACAAATGACTCTGCCCTTACTCACAGGGGCTCACCAAGAGGATAATATTACTCTGGGAGGAATGAGAAGGACATGTCCATTAGGGCTAAATTAATAGTTAATTATGGCTAAATAACAGTTAATCAAGAGTTATTTAGTAATGTCTTAACACAGAATCCAAAGAACAATGGAATAAAAATCTTGAAATTTATGTTCTTGTTCTTGATTTGGCCTGTGGTCATCTGATTGTTAATATTAATACATTTCATTTTTTATTTGCCTCTGAATATGTTACTGTAGATCGTCCCATACTTGCAAACTGCAGAGTTCTTTTATGTGAAGTATTTTTAACTTCCCAAATACAAAAGAAAAAATTATTAAATCAGCAGCATGGATAGATATTAATTCTGGACCCTTCTGATTGGTGTCATGGCTGGAACAACAGTTTGTTGATGTTTATGGCCAATCTGCCCAGTGCCAGTTCTGCTCAGGAATATAAATTATCTTCCAGCACCAACCTGGTGCTGATGCCAAGGACATGATCTTGACTGCTTCCTAACTTAGCTTTGAAAATCTGAGCTGTGAGGAACAAGGAATGTGCTGCATCTAACCTGGAGCTGTTGGCGGCCACCCATGTCATGAATCCAGTGAGTGGAGAAGCCAGCGCAGGTGACTGGACAGCTGGAGCTGTTTTCTCTACACAGGAGGGGCAAAGAGACCTCTGAATAGCTCAAGGAAATGCTTGGTGTTGTTTGAACAGTCAGAGATCTGCTTCCCTAGTGCTTCCTTCAGCACATGTTACACTTGACCCTGCCAGTGCTACACGCCAATAGGAGTCAAGTCTTTGTCCCCAGTGGTAGATTAAACTGCTTGGCCATTGTTGAGAGTCCAAGATTTCCCTCTCTTACCCTGCTTAAATGACTGCTTGGATGTGCAGCCAAAGTAAATATGAGCTAATAAAAACTAGAGATAACACATGCAGGCTAGTTGTTACAGACTAACTGTAGCACAAAGATGCACAAGTTTTGCTGGCAGCTTCTCTGCATAAGTTTTGAAGCTCAATTACCTGAAGAAGAGTTGGTATGGATCAAGTATAACTTCCTTTCTATTGCAATAGAGGAACTGTATCTGTACTCACGTGTATCTTTGGAATAAGAAAGGCATCTGTTAGGCTGCTGAGCATCTAGTGCCCGCCTTGCAAGGGATAGTGCACCAGCCCCAGGTGATCACTTCCTCACCTGAAAGCTGGAGGTGCTGTGGCAGGCCGTGCAGCTTCGGAATACTCGTCTGTATTTCCCCACAGTCGCTTTCCTTGTTGGCAATAAATGCATTTTCAATTGACTTTCTCAGTTACTTGGCACACAGCCTGTGAGGGCCACTGCCCTAAGGGATCCGTAGTCTGCTAGGGGTTGGAAGGATAGGAGATATCTACGTGGCTCTTGGAAGTGCCCCAGCTTACAGGAAAAGGAAGAATGAGATTGGGAGAGTATTGCTGTGGAGTGACAGGGCTGGGATTGCCCCTGGATTCCTGTGATGCAGTGCTGTTGGACACCTGAGTTACAGATGGTGCTGCGGTGAAGAGCTGGAGAGGTCTGTAATTGTCTGGGAATAAAGCTGGTTTAAGTGCCTGTGTGTTACCAGCACACGTACTCACTGTGTGTCTGGAGAGGGCTGACCTACCCAAGTCCTTCTACAGTGGCTTTCTTCGCTTTTCCCTTCCTGAGGCCTTTGGCTCTGGAGGGACAGTGTGGTCCTGCACCCTGTCCTTCAGCCCCTTCTGCAGTGGAATGGTCTGTGATGACCAAAAGGTTAGAGAGAACTGAGGGCTGAGAGTGTGATACGGCATTAAAGGATTAATGGCTACTGAGCAATAATTACCATAAATTATGCAGACTAAGCCCAGATCTAGGAACAGTTTTACCTCTTTCATTCCAAGCCAGTCATGGCTCATGCTGACAGCACACCTGGAAATGAGGTAACTGAGTAATCTGCCCACATTGTTCAGATCTGCTGGGGCTTGGGCACAGACTTGGTATATGTTTTCCCTGCTCCTGGGCAACCTTTGTTCTCTTGCAGCCAGGAAGTCTCACTGATGGGATAAGACAGGGTGCTTCTGTTCCTTTCTTGAGAAGGTTAATCCACCTGTGGTGTGACTTGCCTGTGAAATTCCCTTTCCAGATGCGAAGATCTCACTGTTATTGCAGTATGAGATGGAAACCCTTCCAGCGCTGCCTGAACATGTTATTTAGGTCAGTTGCAAGGAAGATGGCAACGTGAATCAGAGGAGTTGGGAGAGAAAGAAAGTCATTAGACAGCACCTTGACATCCCCTGCCAATGTGGGGATTTTCTCTGCTGACACGGAAGCCCGGCTGGAGCACGCACTCATTGTCTTGTGCTCTTGGTACAGTCTTGTGGCTAGGGAGCTGGACTGGCAATGAACAAGCGGGCTGCAAAGACAGACCTTGCCTTTGCCACTCTGTGTGAGCGCCCAGATCCTGGTGTGTGCGTGAACTAATCTCTGAAAGAGAGAGAACAAGGTCTCCTCCTATCTCTTTGGAAAACAAGATCTATCAGGATCATTGTCCTGACTGCATCCATTTTGGGTGAATGAGCCTCCAGAAGATGGTTTTACAGAGGCACACTGATCATACTGTTGTTGTAGTGTTGACCAGAGCAGCTCAGGGGATGTTCCCACCCCAGTAATCGGCGTGTGGTGCCCAGTGCACTACAACAGCTCCAAGGGAATACAGCAGAGCCAATGGCCTGAGTGTGCTGGGCCAGCCTGAGGCTGGAGGGCTGTCAGTGATGGTGGGAAACCCCTGAAAATATCCCGTTGGGCAGGGCTCTGCTAGATGCTCCGTTTCCCTTCCCAGAGGAAGTAGCCTGAATTTACCCAGTGCCCTGTAGGGACCTGTAGGCTAAAACAAATTATTTTTACACAGTAGAAAACATTGAGACCAACCTTAACTGATGAAGCAATTTGCCAGCTTTTAGCCTCAAGGTCCCTAGTCCCTCAGGGCTTTCCAGCGTAACTGCTTGGGTCGGTTTCCCAGAAAGATTCTCTTGGATATGTGCTGTTGGCTCATTACTAGCTGTTTTATTTTTCCAAGAGCCAGCTCTCGTTAGCTTCGTTCTCACAGCATTGTTTTCTTTCTAGAAGAAGCTTTTGCTGGCTCTCCTAAACTATCGCATGGGAATTGCTTACTAGCTTAGATTTTTTTTGTTTGTTTTGACCCAAAGCTGTGCTTTGCTCCCCTCTGTAACACTGCCAACATAATTTCCAGTCTCTTTTAAGCGTATGTTTTGCAATAATATCTAAAGTCTTGGCTCCAAGTAACTGCCTTACAGAGAGATTAGTATCTTCTAACGAAGGAATTGAGAAGCAAATAGTGAGAACAAAAGCATTATCTTGAGAGCCTGTAAGACTGTCCTGACCTTTCCCAAAGGCCTCAGCCTGGCCCTCAGTGTTCAGCAGATGGCAGAAATCAGGGTGGACTTTGATTTGCAGAGGCCTCTGCCTTGCCGCTGTGTTTGCGGGAAATGTGCTCAGCACATTGTGGCCATCTGGGCTTGACTGTACTATTCTGATAATCCCCAGGGAGCCTTCTCCAGCAAAGCTCATCCTTGATGGAAGTCCTCTTTGGCTGACCTTGTGGAAGGCTAGTATTAGCAGTGTGGATTTTTGAGATTTGACGGCAGCATTCCTCATAGGAAGAAAATGGGCTTGGGAAATGCTTTGTCCTGGCCAGGAGGGAAGGTGCCACTCACCAGGTATCCACGTGGGCACACAGCTGGAATTATACAAGAGAGTGAGGAGGTTAGTGTTAATGTTTTCTAAACTTCAGGAGGAAGTGTTACAGGAATGCAAAGGCCATCAGAAAACCAACTGGAAAACTGCCTTCCTTTAGATGGGAGAACCAGATGTGGGGGGGTTGAACCTGGAGCCGAGAGTCTCAAAATTGCAAGGGAGCTGAGTGACTGGCCACTCACAGGGAGACAAGAGTCAGATGAGGGGGTCCTGACCGGAGCTGGAATCTTCATCTGGATCTAAATGAAGGTCTGTTTTTCAGCAGAACTGAGCTGGCTTTGCCTGAAATCAAAAGAATGATTGGGTGCTCAGCATCCCTGGAACTGAGTGGTCAAAATATAGGCTGCCAAATTCAAGAAATAAGGCAAGAACAAAACCAAACCCTCTCCCAGGCTGTGTTCTGAGGCTGAAACTGCTCTGCCTCAGATATTGAGCATTTCAGGTGTGGGAGGGTGTATGGCAGCTCGAGCAGCCAGTCCCACGGGCGGTGCTGTCCTCGGGGAGCAGGATGTCTGCACTGCCCTTTGCACTGTGCATCTCGCTGTGTGTGCCTGCAGACCCGTGTGAGCTCCTAAATCACACACTGTGCTCATGACTCACTCAACGACGGGCTGTTGGACCTGTGGCACCCATCCGTAGTGACAAGTCTCAACCCTTTCCTTGCTCTTTTGACTCTTCGGCTGTGCAGTGCGTGGAGCTTGCTCCAGGCTGCTTGTGAATCAAACTCCCAGGGGAGTTTGTGTGATGGTACCACAGAGGTTCCTCTGTCCCACTGCAGTTTGTCCCTGTGTTGCCCAGGCAGAAGGGACTCTCCTGCCTCTCGCGCCGTGCCAGCTCTGCTGGCCAGCCCTCGTCAGCCACACTCTTGAGAAATCTTAGTGGAGATGTCGACCTGGCAGATGGAGGCTGTTACCTCATTCCACAAAAATGCTTTGTTATTGAGAAAATGGAAACTGTCTGAGGTTTGGGAGCTGAATAGTCACTGGTGTCTGTTTTAACCGCAGTTTAGTGGTGACTGCTCAAAAGTTCCCCTCTCTGAGCATTCCCTTTTCCTACACCCATAATCTTCAAGCCATCGGAGAGCTGCTATGACTTAACTGATTAGCTGAGCAAATGCTGAATGCTGCTGCGTGCTCTGCAGAAACTTCACTAAAACCTCAGCATCTCCCAGCAAAACAAAAAGGATGAGCCGAGAAATAACCCTTTGCAAGCTGTTGGCCAGAGAAGTGATCCCTACGGATACTAAGCCAAATTCAACTCTTTTTACAGTTTCAGCTGTGTGTCTTTTTTACTTGATTTTCAAAAGCTCTATGAAGATTGCGCAGGAACTTCTTGGAGAGAAAAGACATGCTTGGAGACTTACGTCTTGTCATTCTTAAACACAAGTATCTGAACCCCAGTCCTGAAGAGCAGTTTCTTTTCATCAATTTTTTAAAGGCAGATTTCAGCATTGTGGATTTGAGAGCATAGGAGAAAGACTAAAAATAGGGATTGAAGTGTTTGCAAGCTAGTTTTCATATTGCTGTGAATAATGACTTGGATTAGCCCAGAAGAGCATTAACCTAAACACAGGCCTTGTTTTACTTAACAGATTATTTGTGAAACTGGCATCTGATACCTCTTTTTGACAACCTTCCATAAGCATTAATCGCCAGCACACTAAGAGAACCTTAGCAGCAGCTTTTTGGAAATAAAATGAACACTTTATTTGTGTATTTTTAAACGAATTAATCTTGGCAGGCCAAGTGAATGTCTTCCAGCTGCTACAGATGGTTTTCACAAGACTAAATATTTTGGTGTGTAGAAAAACCTAGAATAGTGGAACCACAAGATATTAAGTATTTAATTATTACCCTGGAATGTAAATATGACCTTGGTATTTTAAATTTGTTTGCCCAAATTTCAAGTGTTCTCTTAGAAATCCACTAAATAATACAGTTCTTATCTTGTTATCTGTGAAGCAGAGTGACCACTCAGCATCTTCTCCAAATTTATTTAAATATCAGAGTGGGTTTTAGTAACAGGAATTTGCTTAACTGGAGAAAAAAATCCCAGCTGCTTGAGGCAGAACCCAGGATCAAGGTTTGAGATGGACTAGTTCTGTTCTAGATCCCTGGTTTCAGGTTTACAGTGTAACCATAAACATCCTTTCTAGGCTCAGCTCTGCCTCCTAAGGTCTTAAGGAGGTTCTTTAATAAAAATACAAATTGTAAAAACAATTAGCAGTTGATTTTCAGGCTGTATCTTACCCGTTTAGAACGTGTTCTGGCCATGTGTTGTCCCTGTAGCTGTAAAGCAACCTTATTTCTTGAATGATCCAAGCCCACAAGATTTCCCTCACGTGAGTGTGTCAGAGGTAATTTCTGTTGTGGTTCAGGTCTGTGTGGCTGCAGATCGTACACAACCAGCGTGTACTCTCAGGCTTCTTGTAGAAAATGTCTTTTTGTAGTTCTTCTAATGAAACAAAAGAAAGGGAATCGTATGAAATATGTGTCGGAAAGGCCTAGCCTTCAGCATGGTTGAAGACAAAAATTCCTCTCTGAGGTCCACACCTGATGGCACTGTTCCTGGATATTGCTCAGGATGGGAAGACAACAAAAAAAGAATAGCAACAAAAGCCATGGGTCCTAAGCTGTCCCTGAGTGCTTTTGTCAGCATCATGAGCCCCAGTGCCAGCCTAAACTCCTGACTTTTGCCAGGATTTTGGCCTCACCTTGGAATCCCACTACCCCCGTTTGAGGAAAATGTGGCTTTTTCCTTTCTTAAAAACGAACCCCTTTTGAACTGGTGCATAACTTCCTGGTGCTGCCCTACTCCAGCTCTGCCTGCCAGCTCAGCCTGCTCACTGCTAAACCCCCAAGTTTAAATAGCAGGAGCAGCTAGCAGAGGCACGGCGTTGGTTCAGAGATCCGGACTCTGGATTAGCTGTGCTTTGTAACAGCACAGCACTGTGTCTGTCTGTGACAGGGCTGGAAGGGACCTTACAGACCGGGTCCCTCGCTTCCTTTTCCTCCTCCCTTTTCTCCTGCTTCTCACAGAGTTAGTTAGGGTTGTGCAGTCCACAGATGCAGGTCTGTAACACGCCTTAGTGGGTGTCACAGTTTCCACTGACAGGGGTACGTGCTGCATCTCGGAAGGAGAAGAAAGATGGGACTTGGATCTTGGTTCCATTTTTAGTTCTGCAGGCCTTGCCTAGTGCCAGAACCCTCTGAGGTGCAAATCCCAGGAGGGAGATAACGTTACTCCCTGACCTGCAGGTATTACAAGGGTAAATAATGTTTTTGCTGCTCACAGCTGTTAGGGAATTGAGGAAGCCACAATCCAGTGAGGTGTGGGATGTCAGCTCTGTGGAAACTGAGGACTTTTGCATTAATGATCTTGCACTGGATCATCACATATGTTTGTGTTACTGGCAGTAGAGAGTCAGAGAGCTAAACTGCTTCCCAGGTAAATCTTTAGTTTGTGTCCTTAAATTTGGATTATTTATTCTCATCTGCCTCTTTCCTTGGCACATGGACATTTTCAAAAAGAAAAGTCAGCATTTAAATCAAAAGGCATTTCAGTGGCTCCTTTTAACTCAGTGAACAGTTCACATCAAGAAAATTGCTGTGTGGCTCACTCAGAACACTCTGGAATACATAGACTAGCAGTGGTACTCATCAAGAGTCATTAAAAGCAAAAAAGTGCACAGCGTGTTTTGCATCTACCTCAGCCAAGAGAAGTTTTATTTCTGCTATTTCTCAACCCTATGCAAACACCATATAACTCACAGAAAGATTAAATCTGGCCCAGTGTGCATGTGTAGAAGTGTTAGATGTGTTGCTTTTGGAGAGCCCGGAGCTGAGTGTGGGAAATCATAACTGCATGTCAGGCTGGTGAAGGTGCACAGATTGTGCTGTGCTTCATGCCGTGTGAAACAGCAACAACTACAGGATGATGAAATAATGCTTTCAGGTCCTTGATAGCTTTGAGTTTTAATTTTAGAAGAAGATGTAGAGCAGAACTTTGAATAAGAATGGAAGAGGGCAATGCAGAGACCTTGAATAACGGGGCCCCGAGTAGACCACACTGTTTGAGCCACACTGACCCTTTCAAGTGACAATCCAGGTTCTGCTGCTCACCTTGTTAGCACCTGACTTGGTAAGTCAGGCTAATAATGATGTTCATGAGTTTTCCACTTTAGGTTAGGAGTTTTGCTTATTCTCTGTTGTTTTTTTCTGTCATCATGACATTGAGCAATAGAAAGGCTTTGGAAGTGAAATACGTCTACACGAAACTGGAATTATGCCTCTTGTGAAAATTTAGAGTAACTTTTATTGCAAGTGTCCGATTTCTAGTCACAAGTAATGACATTTAAACCCCTGTAGGAAATACAATCCCTGTGCTGATGTCACCCTTGGTTTATGATGAGACTGCTTTTGTTCCTGGACAAGCACTTGAGTGTTTGCTAGTGAAGTGATGATTTACTCGTGAGAGTGGCTGGCTGGTGGCACCTGCTGTAGCTGAGCGTGAGGTGGGGGGCTGGAGGAGCAGCCTGGCACAGCTGGGTTCGCGCTGCTCCCTCGCTTTCAGCAATGCAAGGTAACAGAACTGGGCTGAGCTTTCATTTCCGCGGTTCGCCAGTTCGGGACAAACAGCTCGTAAATGGAGCACTTTTGTTCTGATCAGTTCGAGAACAGAGGGAGGGTTGGCGGCGTTGGTGGTGTCTCATGGCAGTGAAGCCCCTGATCCTCGGGCTGCTTGAGCATGTGAACAGCTTTGGGAACTTCTTCCCTCCAGTCAGAGTGAGCGTTGCTGCTGCTTCCGTCAGCATGAATGAGTGTGGAGCACCTTCCCTGCAGCAAAGAAACGAGGCATTGCTGCACATCTGCTGCTTCACGGGCTGAGACAGCAGCTCTTCTTGGTCTTTAGCTGAAAGCTGCCAAGAGAGGAGCCTCCGTTAGTGAAAATTCTGGTCTTTCTGATCCTTTCTAACCTATGGGAGATGTGTTCCATGTAGGTTTCCTTGTAAATCTCAGATGGGAATGAGAGAATGAGGTTCAGGGACTCTCGATATTGTTACTTCTTTTCTGTTCATGTGGGATTTTTCTCTGTAAAGGAACAACTTTTCCTCTCTTTCCGAGTTTCTAGGCACAGTCAGTCCACATGTTTACTGAGCTGCCTGCCAGCAGCAGCTCCAGTTCTGAGATAGACATGTCCAGTGGGCAGGGGCATGGGGTTGGAAACGCCGTGTGCAGCTGCGTGACATGAAGGCATTCATACATTTTGTGAGCATTTGCGTCCCTTAAAATAGCTGTTTCCGTATAGTCTTGTGGATGTGGCACAGTTTTCCCTTTCATGGTTGCCACCAAAGACTCTCTCTGCACAGCAGAAGCGGGAGCGCGTGTTGCGTCTTGCAAATTTCTTTTTAGTACTTGCAATTCTGTAGGAATTCTATGTGAAATACGTGACAATTGCAACTGATGGCTTCTATTATTTAAATTTTGCAGTACTTAAGAGTAATTTTAAAGGTGTCAGTGAGAATGGTTTGAAGATAAGCAGCTCTGTATCGTGAAAGTAAATGACACCTGCTGACCAGATCACCTGGCAGAGAAGTCTTCAGTCACACAAGGGAACGTGTTTCACTTCTACGCTGGCAAGGCAGTGACTAGAAGGTGTTCTCGTCCCCTCTCAGCGATCCCATCTGTCCCCGTCCTGCACTTTCCTCGGCTGTGCTGCCCTTGAGAGCACGGCCCTGTTTCGGGAGGGTTGCAGCTGGCACACACAGCATCTCCCGGGCAACAAATGATCCTAGTTTTTGTTTCGGAGAACCGTCAGGCGGTTCCCGGGGTGGTAACATGAGACAATTTGTCTTTGCCAGGATTCAGTCCTCCACCAGATTTAGAAGCTGCTCGCATGCTTCGTGGTGCAGGGCTGGCATTGCCTTTGCTTGCAAGGGACACCAGCAGCTGTAAAAAGCGCTTTATAGGGAGACTGTCCGTATTCCTTGGGCAAAGAGCCAGCGCAGGTGGAGAGGCTCTCAGTGACCCGACCGTGGCAGAGAGGGCGTGCACAAGTGTCACTGCAGCGTCTCCTGTCACCTGCCTGGCTTTCTCTTCCCTCTGCAGATTTTGGAGAGCCCCAAAAGGCACAAAACTGCCAGAGCTCAGATGCACATTACCTCTCTCCATCAATGGATCTGCTTATATGCAAGAAACCAACTGCAAATAACTTGTGTTTGGGAGGCAAAGAATCAAATCGGAAGAGGGAGTATTTTGACCAAATTTGGTGAAAAAATTCTCTTTGCCCTTTAAGTAATAGGCGTGCATTAAATAAAGCATGTCTGGGATATGTGTCTTTTCCTGCTACTGGAAGTCAAAGTTGCTTTGTTTATTGAAAAGAAATATGAAGCTGAGCAGAGCCTTAATCAGCAAAAGAGCTTTCAGGCTTCCTGGGGAGACAGGGAATAGGGGCTGGGCTCAAATTGGGCAGCTTGGTTTTCAGCACGTGAGCAAAAAACACGTTCACGAGGGCTGCGTCCAATGCTTGAGGCAGTCCCTTGATTGCCTTTTTGGGCAAAACAGAGGTATAATCGCGTGAGTATCTTTTATTAAGGACTGCAAAAAGCTTTGCAAACACTGACTTAAATTATGTATCAACTCAGAAATAAGAATGGTTTCATCCTCAATTTATAAAGCAGCTGTCTCTAAGGGAAGGAAGAGTGCAAACTACTGCATAAGGATTCAGTTGTTAGAGAACTTCAGGGAAATAGAGCGGAATTACATTATTTTGCAGTAATATCTACACTGAGATGCACAGGCCCCAAGAACTGGCAACTGGAGCAGTCAGATTATTTTTTCTGCATATAGGCTGTGATGTCTGTTTGAGTTGCAAGATTCTTGTGTGCTGAGCTGATCCAAGATGAAGGTACATTGGCCTCAATGTGCAGTTAGTCATTTCCTGTCACGCTTTCATGTTTGAATTCTGTTGTACTGCATATGACCTTTATTTTGTGGGGCAAAGAGATTTTGAAAACACGATTGCCAGGCGTCCTCGGATTGTTAGGCTGGATAAGCAGTGAGGCATTTATATGGCTGTGGGTTACATGGGCATAAACCAATTCAGTCCAACATTAAACTTTCACTGCTAGATTGTAACGTGCTCGTATCATGCTTATTGAGAGTAATTGCACACCTGTTCCTTGCTCCTTTTCAAGAACGGACAGGAGCAGTCCTTTCCCTGGACTGCAGCTCTTGCTCCTCCGATCACACTGGAGCTCCTGTGATCAGTCACATTCCCTGACACTTGGCTTCAGCATCTTTCTTCCTCTTATGGCCACCGTGACCATGTGTGCAGCTGCTGCCCTCGGCCAGTCCCCCGCCTCAGTGGTGGCTGTGCCTGGCTGCCAGCGTCCCCTGCTTGTCACTGGCACGTGGCAGGAAAGGTGCCTGTCATGAGGAGTTTCGGCCAGGCTATCTCTCTTTTCTCTGAAGCCTCCTCAGAGGCCAGCCAGAATCTCTCCTGGCATGTTTTTAAGCCATGGGTTTCTTAACTGCCTGACAGAAGGATCTGTGTTGAGCTGCGCAGAGAAGTTTCTGGTGTGCTCCCATCTTGCTCCTCTGCTCTCAGACTTCCTCTATCAATTAATGGTCTACTTGACTGTGACAGGTCCAAAGTGCCCAAATGATTTCAATTCTTGACTTCCTGTTGAGTGCACAGAATTTGCTTACTTTGTGGTCATTTTGAATAAGATTAACAGTTGATCTCTTGAGCAAACATTCCAGTTTAATATCAGCAGAATGACATAGGCTGCCTGCTCTACGCGTTCCCAAACAGTTTTACTGCTGTTAGCTACACCTCTGAAGGGCCAGGATTTTGTTCACAACCTAAAATATTTAGTTAACCCCTGCAGTTGTTTAGTAATAAATTTTTAACTCTGAAACCATTCCCTCCTTTTTTCCTAGGCAGAGTTTTTAATGTTATGGTTGCATAGTAGGGACTCTTCAGCTTCTTTCTCAGACCCTGGTAGAATTAGCTTTCCTTAAAGAAAGTAAGTCCAGGACAAGGGCTGAATCGTCTCTCGTGCCTCTGCCTGTGCTGCTGGTACCTCACGAGTCCAGCGCAGCAGTGGTGGCGGTTTGCCCTTGCTCACCTTGGACCAGGTGTGGTGTCTCCATCATGGCTGTGCAAACAGCACAGTGTTTCCTGCACCTCCGGGCAGGCTGGGGGCTGGAGGCAGGTGTGATTTTCTTACTGACTGTATTCTGTTTAAGAGTACAATCAGACATTTGTGGCGTAGGTGTGTTTTGGGCATTGTCCTGTATCTGTATGCAGAGCTGTCAGGAGGAGTCTGTGATATGGCTTTGTTCTTTGGATGGGGCACCTCAGAGATCCCTTCTGAGCAGTGGGAAACCCTTATTTCGTCATTCTAAGACTGTATTAAAATCACGCAACAGTTTAGGTCTTGTGGCTTGTCAGATTGTGCTACTTAAGATTTAACAGATTCTGCTACTTCTTCCTCACAAAGTTGTGGGCATTTTCAGGAAGCTGCTTACCTTGCTGACAGCAAGTTATTTTATTTGAAATGCAAGGTGTTTCTTTACAGTGCTGCCAGCCGTTTCACTCAATCTGTTGCAGAGCCTGGAGCAACCCATGACTGCTCTGGGCAGGAGGGTGTGCTGCCCATGCTTGAGGGAAAGGCTGAGGTACAGCTTGCTCAGCAGAGCTCGGTGTATGCACACGCATGAGCACAACACCCCAGTGGTGCAGGGAGGCTGTGGCCATATACTCAGCTGATCTGCTTATCTCCTTTCTCTGAGGCTGACTGTGAGAACCAAATTTTCCCTGTGTGCTGGAGAAATGACCTGCAGCATCCTCTGGTTGTGCTGGTGATGGGGAAGCTGCCATGTGAGGCCTGTGGCTGTCCTGATGGTCCCTGCAAGGAGTCTACTCCTTGCCATGCTGGAGCCTCCCTTCCTAGTTAAGATTTCAGAGCTGTTCCAGGGAAGGCTGAGGCTGCAAGGCAACTTGGAGGCGAGAGCTGAGGGCAGGAAGTGACTCACTGGTGCTGCAAGCAGGCTGGTGAAGGTCTGATGAAACTCGGCTCCCAAGGGTGCCCCGTGCAGGCTGGGTCACCCTGAGGGAGCACTCGGACCTCTACCCAGCTGCCTCAAGCTGTCCTCTGACAGCCCCGGGGACGTTCTTCCCGCTGCAGCAGGTCTGCAGCAGTGCTGGTGGCTCTGGGAGCAGTGACAGGGTACAGGTAGGCAGGAGCATGAGTGAGTATGGAGAAACCTCCCAGCACCCCAGGGAGCTGGCTCCCACCCCCCAAGAAGCTGGGCTGGCAGGGCCGGCCTGGGGCCAGGGTGCACAGTGACCCTGTGCAGATCCACACAAGTGGTGTCAGGAAACGTGGAATGAAAGCACTCCCAGCGTAACGGAGGGGCTGGAGCTGCTCCTCAGAGCAAGCAGCTGGCTTGCCTTTTAGGGTCGGCAGCAGGCAGAAACAATTTCATGCAGATTCCAGGACCCATAATGGTTCTGGAAAGCTAGCAGGAACAAAAAGTGTTCTTCTCCTCTGCTGACCTTGGAGTGCTTTGAGGACTGTCTTTCAGAGCCATGTCCCTGGACGGTTTCATCCTTACATGGGGAATAGTTGCCTGCCCCAGTGAGGTCGTGCTTTCTCTTCTGCATGTCTGTTTAAGTGTGAACTACAGCTGCTGATATTTATGCTCAGACAGCCCTGGGGAGGTGAGAATAGGCAGGGACCTGACAGACAGTCAAAAGCAGGTCTCTTCCTATGTCCTGGAAAGATCAAGTGTTTCCCTAGGAATAGCCCCATGGGTTACTCCAGGATGACTCTGTGGAGCAGCTGGTTGAGAGCTGACAACAAACAACAAACTGGTGTGAAGTTACATGGGGTTACAGGTTCACCACGCACACAAGACTGCACCAAACGAGTTCATTGTAGGAGGAACGTCTCAAAAGGCCAGTTAAACTCCTCAGTGATTGTGTGGATCGGGTCCTGGTCTGTCTGTATCGCCTCCTTTGCATAACAAATCCCCGGTTCATTGGTGCTAAAATTAATGTAGTGATCTCCTGGGGCTGTTGCTAAGCCATTGGCTTCGGACAATGACACCAGGGTGGTGTTGGGTGCATGTTACTCTCTAATTAGAAAGTGAACTTTGCTGTGCGTCCTTGACAAATTGCTGACCTTTCCCATACGTGAGGCTATTCTGAGCTCTGCTCCAGACTGATCAGATTTGCATCGTGGAGCACTTTGAATGTTGTTTGTGAGTGGAGCTCTTGTTCCTAAAGCTGCTTGTTCGTGGGCACAGGAGAGGAACCGAACTTCCTTTGCTCCATGAGCACAACTACATCTTTCAGAGGGAAAGAGTAGGCAGCTGGCAGGCATATATCTGTGTTTATTTTTGCCCTCCAACAGCTAGCGAGACAGCTGAGCAATATCCCACATCCAGCTCCACCATCACCCTGTACAAGGAACCTGCTTCAGCAAGCCTTGTCCTCCCGGACCGGAGCCATCTGGCAGTGGGCAAACACTCTATTTGCAACTGCAATCCCATCATTATAGGGCAACACCTTGGTTAGCATTTGAAGGCGTTCCTGACATCAGCCCAGCACACCCAACACACAGCTGATGTTTACAGGGTGGTGCAGGCTGCAGAGGATGAGCACATGCTCACTGGCACAAGAGCGATGGCCTATATTGTACCTTCTATGTCTGAGCTTCGATTAAAGGGGTTTTTAATGCATTTTAAAAGTCTACTTCTTTCCTTCATAAGGAAGGCGATTTCCAGGTTCATCATTACAATCACAGCAGGAATTGTGGGCTTTTCTACTATTTCTTTTACTCCATTTCTTTTGTCCCACCTTCCTCTTCCCGGTGTGTTTGGTCTCACAGCGCCACAGCTCAGGGGCAAAGATGCTCCGTTGGCTTTGGCACTGCCCAGGCTTCGACACCCCTGCCCAGCTCTGCATGTGAGAGCAGAACAAAGGGAGCAAACAGCTTATCTAACGCAAATAACCCTGAGCAAACTTCCTGGGCCTGCTCTCCTTCTGTTGAAAAGGCAGCGCAAAGTCTGTTCCCGTGTGCGCTGCCTGCAGCCTCGGCCACGTGAGGCTCCCGGGCCTGGCTCTGCTGCACCCACAGCCTGGGGAGCAGCACTCGGCTCGCAGCGTGCAGCAGGCACGCAGAGACTTTGGGGAGAAACTGCTCGAAGTGGAGGCCAGCCTGGCCCACCGCTTTAGGGTCCTCCTTGGTATATGATTCCTGGAGGGTTTGTTTTTCACTTCCTCTTCTGACAGCATCAGGGTCAGGGTAGTGGTGCTCAGGAGGCTTATCCCTTGTCACTGGTAAAGCTCCAGCCTTCTTCATTCAGGTTATGTTTTCTTCCTTTTTGTTTTCTGATGTCCTCTGAGCCTGTATTACTGGACCACAGAGCTAAAGTGCAGCTTATTGAGAAACATGGAAGTTCCCTGCTCTGGCGGTGCCTTAGCTCCCAGGCCAGGAGTGCTCATTAGAGGTCCTCTTATTACAGACACACCTTGGAAAGTTCCCTTCACCAGGGCTGGGAGGGGGAGGAGGAGAGTTGGAAATTTCATTTAATTTTTTGCCAGAGAGAAAGGTCCCAGGTAGCTTCAGGGAGCAAAGGCAAGTGGGGTGGCAGAGAAGGCAGCAGTGGGTGAGAAGCAGCCAGGAGCTGTGTGGAGGTCAGGGCAGCTGCTGCCCAGTCAGGGGAGCACCTCAGGGGTGCCCCAGAGGGGAGGGACACTGAGGGGGGTGCAGCTCAAGCTGGAGCAGAGCTGGAGAAGCAGGTCCAGTTCAGCACCTTGCAGCAAACCACCACGTGCCTGCCTTGTGTCCAGTAACAGGCTGGACATTGCCTTGTCCTGCAGGCAGCGCACAGGGCTGCTGGTTGGAGCTTTGGGGGAGGCTTGGTGGAGCACTGGCCCCAGCCCGTGTGGCTCACAGGGACATGCCACGGAGCTGCTCCTGCGGCCACAGCCACACACGCTGGCCTGCCACGCTGGAGGGCACGGAGCGGGCAGTGGCCTGGGTGGCAGCTGGTAGCGAGTGTCTGAAAAGGGACTTTGTTCCCCCTCAGTTGGTCACGTAGCCATGTGGGAGCACTGGATTTATTCTCCATCAGTCCTATCGGCACATACCAGGCTTGACAACAGCTGGGAGCTGTGTGGCTTGGCCAAGAATAGCCCTGGGGAGCTCTGGGCTGTGAGTCAGAGCTGTCTGGATCAGCTCTTGCCCTGGAGGCTGCCTCCCAACCTACAGCCGGCTGTGGGGAGGGGGTGCAGGGGCTGGTAGGGAGCTTCCTGACCATTAAATGCTTAACTGCAGATTGAGCTGTAATTGCCCTTTCTCAAGTGGGTGGGTTCGTGAAGAACACTGCAGTGGGGGTGCTCTGCAGCTGACAGCTCCGGTGGAACTCAGTGGACTTGTCTACACTTGACAGCAACCTGGGTTAAAGAAGGGTGTGATTTTGCAAGTGGAAAACTCCATGTTTAGGAATAACCAGGCTAAACTAAACGGGAGGAAGATACTCTTGTTGTGGAGTTAATGCTCCAAAGAAAGCAAAATAGTTTCACAAACCTGTTGTCTGTGAGGGAGGTAAGGGGCAAGGGGAGATGTCAGGTCTCCTTCATGCCAAGCCCCAGCAGGTGCTTGTGGAACACCCACCTGCCCCTATAGCTTCTCCCTGGAGAGTGTTTGTAGTTGGAGCAACACATGCAGAACAGTTTGCTGGGACGAGGCTCCACAGCCAAGGCACAGTGCAGAATGTCCGATTCCTGCTTCCCTAGGGAGCAGCTGCTTTAAACCTCTGGAGAAGTTCCAGGGTTTGAGCTGCTAGCAGCCCCTCAGGCAGAGCTTTCAGCCATTGGGAGGAATCCTGCTACGGACCGTGCTGAGGGCTGAGCGTGGTTCTCTGACGGGCAGCTGGGCACACAGATCTCTCTTAGGGTGCCTGGCTCTCAGATGTCACAGTGGACACACAGCCACGTGGCATGTGCATGGTTTTGGTGCCAAACCAAAACTTTTCATGCAGGAAATTTCTCCCTTTTTATTTTACACTCCACTTCCCAGGAAGGTAGCAAAGAGTGAGAAGCTTAGCTGCATGCTGACATGTCCAGGTTTTCCGAGTGGTGCCAAAGTGCTCCAGCTGTGAACTGGAGTATAAGCCTGAAGCAAGGTTCATTGCAGGCCCTGATGTCTGCAGGCTCTTAGGGAAGTGCGTGCAGCCCCAGAGCAGGAGCACAGCGTGGCTCTGTCCCCTGTGCTGGCAGCAGCCATTGGCTCAGCGCAGGGACTCTGGTCCTTGGCCTCTGGAGGTGGCAGGGTTGTGCAGGGACATCATCTCGGGCAGCATAAGCTGATACTGACCCACAGCTGCCCCGATCTCAGCAGGTGAAGGAGGGCCTCAGACCGGCACCATGACAGAGTGCTTTGACTGTGACAACTGCAAGGAGTCCTTATATGGGCGCAAGTACATCCAGATGGACAATGGCCCCTACTGCATCCCCTGCTACGACGCGCACTTCGCCAACACCTGCAACGAGTGCAAGGAGCTGATCGGCCACGACTGCAAGGTGAGTAGAGGCCCTGCAGACAAGCAGGTCAGTTCCCAGGGCCGTTGGTCCCCTCCTCATCCTGGCTGTACTCCCAGGAGCTGTACTACGAGGATCGCCATTACCATGAGCACTGCTTCCGTTGCTTCCGCTGCGACCGCTCTCTGGCTGATGAGCCGTTCACCTGCCAGGGCAAGGAGCTGCTGTGCAACGACTGCTACTGCAGCGAGTTCTCCTCCAAATGTGTCGCCTGTGAGAAGACCGTCATGCCAGGTAGGAGCAGCCGGACTCGAGCATTGCCGTTTGTTCCTGGTCCCTTGGTGTCAATTGGGGCTGCAGGTCCAGCATGAGAGCAGCATGGAAGAGAGCTGGATCTCTGTTCTCCTGCCCTCCTGTCACTGCATGGAGAGGGCTGGGTCCTTTGCTTGTCCAGCAACACAGCACGATCTCAAGCTGTGATCACCACAGCAGCCCCATCTATCTGTTCCCCTTTTTCATGGGGAAGTGAATGAGGGAGGAGATAACAAAGGGTTTCCTGGGCATTTTCTGCTGTGTGCTGACGAGACAGAATGACTGAAGATGTGTGAGTGTCTCTGGAGAAGGCCTGAGGCAAAGGCGTGTGTGTCTTTACTTGGCTATTTTGGCACCATCTTCAGATGTAGGTTACGTCAGGCATCTCTGCCATGGCCTTTGTGCCAGCACTGGGGACATGTTCCTGCAGCCCTCCCCTTGTGGCTGTGGTGTGGGCCTGAGGCCCCCTCTCCAGCTGCCCACGGTCCTGAACTGCCATGGGGAGGGGAAGCGTAGACCCAGGTGTGCAGGACCACAGTTCATCCTGCCCGGCCCCCCATGTCCCTGTGTGCCTGTGTGCTGCTCACTGCAGGGCTCTCTTTGCAGGCTCCCGTAAGCTGGAGTACAACGGACAGACCTGGCACGAGCATTGCTTCATATGCAGCAGCTGCCAGCAGCCCATTGGGTCGCGGTCCTTCATCCCAGACGAGAAGGATTATTACTGTGTCCCCTGCTACGAGAGCAAGTTCGCTCCTCGCTGCACTCGATGCAAAAAGGTATGTGTGGCCTGACAGCCCAGAGCCCCCAGCTCTGATCCAGGGACAGGGAACTCCCTGCTCCTGCCCGAGCCCTGTCAGAGGAGGGTTCAGGTGCCAGCAGGCACCTGCAGGTTCAGGCTGGGCTGTTCATGTGTGAAGGTGTGTCACCAGCATGTGCTCTCTTCCTGCAGACCCTCACCAAGGGAGGAGTGACCTACCGGGATGAGCCCTGGCACAAGGAGTGCTTTGTCTGCACGGGCTGCAAGACCCCCTTGGCTGGGCAGCAGTTCACCTCCCAGGACGACAACCCATACTGCATCAAGTGCTTTGGGAACCTCTATGCCAAGAAGTGCAGCGCCTGCACAAAGCCCATCACAGGTGAGCAGAACAGCTCTCTGAGGAACCCCATGAGGGAGGAGATCTTTGATGCAGTGGTCCTGGGGCTACTTGTGTCCCTTTGTCTGCATCTTTCAAAGTGGTGAACTGTGTCCTGTGGGAAGAATTCCCTCTACCCACAGGTAAAGGCTCCAAAGTGACCCCTCAAAGCATGGTCTCATGTCTGTAGCTTGCCTTTTTTTGATACTGATTGCCATGTCCTGTGAAAAGGTTGTTCACAGACAGGAAAAGCCTAGAGCAGCACCTGGTGCAGGGGAGTCTGGACCTGCTGTACCTGCCTAAGGCAGGGGAAATAAGGTATCCTCTTCTGCAGAACCCCCTAAGAGAGTCTGGCCTCCTTCCTGCCCTCCCCCACTTGACCTTCCCCCTTGCAGCTCCCAGGTTCTTGCTGCTGGGAAGGCAGGAGAAGCTGTGAATCAGCTGGTGACTCAGAGGATGATTCTGGTGGAGGAAAGCTCCCAGGCACCCACTTCCCCTCTGGTCCTTATCTGTTTGTTGCAGTCCTGGGGAGAAGAGGGTCACAGCTCACCAGTCCAACAACTGCCAGCAGAGAAAGGAAGCTCCTGTGGAGCCTCTGCAGGAGCCTGGGCCTGAGCTGGTGGCAGGACGGCCCTTCCCAGGATTCGAGTAGTTCTGTCTGCCTTCATCCACTGTGATGGTGCAGCTCCTCTCCCTGCTCCTCCTAGGGGAGAAAACCGTGATTCTGGTCCAAATATGTCAACCCTGCAAGGTCTGCTCCGAAGCAATTTTAGTGCTTTTCCCCCCACAAGAGTGCAGATTCGCATTTCAGATGTATTTGATCCTAGGGGGTGTTTTGGGTGCCATGTGTGAAGACCTGACCTGGAGATGAGCAGGCCAGGGCTCGGTCTGTGCAGGAAGCTCATCCCAGTTTCCCCAGGGACTCTGACATTGCCCTCTGTCCCTCCCACAGGCTTTGGTGGCGGCAAATATGTCTCCTTTGAGGACCGTCACTGGCACCACAACTGCTTCAACTGCGCCCGCTGCAGCACCTCGCTGGTGGGGAAAGGCTTCATCCCCGACAACGATGAGATCCTGTGCCGCGACTGCAGCAGCGACCTATGAGCCCCCGAGGACACCGCGGGGCAGGGGCTTCCTCTGTTCTTCAGGGCCTTTGTGCCAGATTCCCCAGCAGCATTTCAGGGGCAGAGCACAAGGCACAGGAGATGGGGGCTGACCCCGAGCCGCGGTGTGTTCAGGGGGTTCCCGTGCCCCCTCCCTGAAGGCTTGAGTACGCTGTGCTATGGCTCTGTGCAGTCAAAGCTAAATAAAGCTGAAAAAGGAGCTTCAAGACCCCCCATTATTTACTCTTTCTTTTTGCTTCCAGTCTAACCAGGCACGAGCCCAGGGCCCCAGCTGAGCAAAGGGCAGGAGCAGCTTCAGCACTGGGCTGCTGGATCTGCACGCTGGCAAGCATGTATTCACCCCTCGGCACAGCGCTGACTTCTCTTCTTTCTCCATGTGCTTGCCTCGCTCTGTGTGACACAAGGCAGTGGCTCAGGGCCATGCAGCTTGGCCGTGCTGGCCTGTGTCACAGCTGGCTTTGCACAGCCTTCCCATAAGCACAGCTGGCCCGGGCATGAAGGGCACTGTCTTCTTTTCTGGACGTTTGGGGACACCAGGCTGGAGTGTGGCCAGGAGAAGAGCATACATCCTGTCAGATGGGTTCCACCTCTGGAATTCTGTAGCACCTCACTCTTTGCAGGCCAGATCCTTTGCTCAGCACCTCCATGGACGTGCTCTCTTAGCTGTGAATGAGGAGTTCAAGTCACTCGTAGGTACGGGGCATTCTGCCCACCCACACCTACCCCATTCCCATCCACCTGTGCCATGACTTCCCATGGCTGGAGTGGCTGAGCTGGAGCTGGGAGTGCTGGCCTGCTGATGCTCAGATGCATCTGGCTGAGCCCTAGAGAAGGGTGTGCTGAAGGCTGAGAGCACTCAGGGCTTTATTCCTGCTCCATCCCTCTCATGAGGATCCACGGGACGGGCACTGCTATACAGAGCCCAGCTGCCAGTGGCACTGGGGACACCAGAGACCGCTGTTAATTCAGGGAAGGGAGCATTGCCCACAGACTGTGCCTGTGATTAGTAGCTGCTGGGAGCACTGGGAGGGTCTGCAGGAGCACAGGGCTCCAGCATAGAGAGCAGCTGAGGGGGCAGCAGCATGTCCACAACCTGCTCCTCCAGGGCTGCCTGTGTCCCCCAGTGGAAGGCAGGGGATGGTGGCTCCCTCCAGCCACACTCATCCTTCCCTGTGTCCCAAACAAGAAGCAAAGCAAAGGTAGCACCTGTGGGGGGGGGGGGGACTTTGCATTGCCCAGGTCCCAGTTGGCCCTAACTGCAAACCAGGGTATCTTGAGCCATCCCAGACTCACACGAGGCCTTGAGCAATCCTTGCCCAGTGGCTGAGCTGGCCCTGGCTTAAGGCCCCTCTGCAGTGGGATGCTCATGCCTGCCTTGTCTCTACATCCTTCTGCTTCTGTCTCGCTGGGGCACTTTCGCCAACCCTGCTTTCCTGCTTAGTCAGCCACATACTTTTCTGAAAACCTGTTCTTGTGGTGTTTTTCCCTTTTGTACTCATTTGTCATGAATATCCATCATTTTGTACACAGCTACAGGATGAAGGGGCTAGCACCCCACCCGGGCTTCACTTAGGAACAGAAAATGTTATGCATGTTGAAATGTTACTACTCTGTGTTCAGATCCTTGTTGAATCTTTGTTTGGAAGCTTTGATGACAGCAAATCAGAGTTTGTGTGTTTGCTATTATGAGGAGCTTGGAGCCATCTCCATAAGGAATTGTCCTAAACCTCAGCGTCGTCTGTATTTCCTACAGCTTTATACAATAAACAATTTTCATGACACTTGCTCTTCTGTGTTTCTTGAACAGCAGGCACAGGGCAGAGCACTGAGTTGGTGCTGGGCTCTGCTCAGCCTTGTCTCGCCCCTAATCCCATTCTGGGGACTCGTGCCTGCCTTCCCAAACCGCAGCCCAACATCAGCCGTGCCGGTCCTGTGGTTGTGGCAGAGGAACAGCACCTCCCTCCTCCTGCCGGGTGGCTGCAGTGGGTTCCTGGGGCTGGGGGTGTCCATCTGTCCATGCTTGCTGTCTGTACAGGCAGGCAGTTCTGCAGGACAGGCCCCAGCAGGACGTGGGTGCCGGTCCTGCGTGGGCACCGCTCCGTGCTTGCAGGCTGGCTGTGGGACTGTCCGGATCGCTGCGGCACCGAGCCGTTCCCGCTGTGCACGGCAGCCTCCCTGCCTGCAGTGTGCACTGCCTGGCCGGGCCACGACACTCCAAGGGGGCTCGGGTAGATGTTGCTGTAGCCTCCGGCCAGGGTATCCGTGGTCCCTCTTGGCAGCCTTCCCTGAAGTGCTGCACGCTCTTTACTCGTGTTTATCAGCCAGGGAGCCATTTATTCCCTAACATATGGAACTATTTTCCACAGATCCTTTACATTTACTAGCAGCTGCCATGACTTCCTCTGGACTTGCCTGCTCTGGCCCCCCCGGCGCAGTGGCTGGGCTCCCGTGGGTGCTGCTCTGGTGGCAGCACGGGCACAGCCCATGGGGTGCCTCTGTGCAGGACCGTGGCACTGGCTTGGCGTGTGCACATTCCTGGCTGCTTCAAAGGCTCCTGCTCTGGTGGCTGATGGAGTTCTAGCACGATTTTTGTTGCCGTTGCTGCCCTGTGACCTGAGCTGGGCTCTGGTGCTGTGCTGGGCCTTGGAGGGTGAGCGAGCGGCTCCAGCCCAGAGGTTCCCAGCTGAGCCTGTCCTCCAGCAGCAGCAGCACAGCCCGGGCTTTCTGCAGTGCTGTTTCCAGGGATTAACCGCAGAAGGTTTCTGTACAAAGGGCCCCCAGGCTCCTCTTTCAGTCAGCCTCCAGAGCCTCACGTTTTTAGCCAAAAAAGGAAATGACCCAGCTGCACGTAGCACTGGAACATCTGGATTTTATCCCTGTCATGAATGGGTCATGGCTGTACATGGCCCAGTGCCTGATTTACAGGAGGGGGAGGGTGATGTCATGCACAAACATCCCCCGAGACTCTGGAGTGTGGGTCTGAAACAGTCATGGAAATTTTATTAAGCACAAGCAGCAGCGTGAGGGGGGGGTCAGGCTGGGGCTGCTGCGCTGGTGAGGTGGGAGTGGGGAAGCTGCTGAGGACATGGGGCAGCACTGCAGGGGTAGACAAAGACCCTGGCATTGACCAAATCTGCCCGAGCTGTGCTCTCCTGCACCACTGTGGATCAGGGACAGCGTTTGCAGCCCCGATGGGCAGAGCCAGGTTCAAGCCACTCACTGGGGCGTCCTGTGCAGGGCCAAGAGTTGGACTTTGATGATCCTCATGGGTCCCCTTCCAGTTCAGGATATTCTGTGATTCTGTGCATTTCAGCTCCCAGCCCCTCACAGGCTGCGCTGCTGCCCTGGAATGAAACAGCATCTCCAGGACCAACCTTCTCCCACTTTCTCCCACCTCCTCCCATGTGCACTGCCATTTGTGGGGTGACGAGGAGGATGGTCGTGCAAGGGCTGGTCTTGTCCCACCTTGATCCTCCTGATGACAGCAGCCCAAAATAAGGAAGCCATGTGGCTGGATGGGACACAGCTGTATTTCAACTCCTTCCAAAGATGAAGTTTCACGCAAAGAGAAAAGGAAGAACACTAAGTTCAGAATCTTATCTATGTTTTTATTTTTAGACAGGCGTTCACGAAGAAAAGTGATGTACTTTGGGGCAGCCCACAATGCAAGGGAGTAATTAAAGACAGTATTGTTACCTGCAGCATCATCATCTCCTCAGTGAAGGATCATCTTTGTCTGCCATTAATTAAGACAATTTTTTTTTCTTGCTTTTGGCTTAGAGCAATTTATCGTGCATGGCAGGAAAAAATACGAATAATTTATTAGCGAGTTAAAATTTAATTACAGCTTTGCATTTGGCAATGTGGGGGCAAGGCACGGGTATGACCCGTCCTTGGATTAAGGGTGGATCTGAAGACAGCGGTGGAAACCCAGGTGAAATATTGCAGCCGGGGTGTCTGTGGGAGGACTCGCACCGCGATCGTGTGGCTCGGGCACACCCGTATCGCTGAAAGCAAAATCTGCGCTGCCCCCGCACCGAGGCACCGCACCCGCGGAGCTGCGGGCACGGCCGGGGCTCGGCACCGCCTAACCCCAGCGAGGCCGCTGTGCCTCCCGGCTGGGCCGGCCCTGGCCCCAAATCCAAACCGGCAGCCGGGGGCCACTCAGAGCCACCAAGCACCGCGCTCGGACACGGCCCCGAGCTCGGACACGGCCCCGAGCTCGGACACCGCTCTGGGACANGCCCCGGAACCGGAACGTTCCCGCGGACACACACGGGCTGCGCCGGGGCCTTCCGGCGGCGGTGGAAGCCGTGCGCGGGATGGAGACGATCCTGGAGCAGCAGCGGCGGTACCATGAGGAGCGGGAGCGGCTCATGGACGTGATGGTGAAGGAGATGCTCACCAAGAAGTCCACGGTGCGCCCAGGGCCCCGCGGGGTGGGGGAGGCCGCCTCGCGGGCCCGCGCTCACCCCTTCGCCTCTCCCCGCAGCTCCGCGACCAGATCAACTCGGACCACCGCACCCGGGCCATGCAGGACGTGAGTGCCGGGGCCGGGGCCGGGGCCGGGGCCGGGCTGGGGGCAGGCCGGGCTCCCGGGAGCGAACGGGGCCCGTCCCGGTAACGGGCCCTGCGGCGCTCGGGCCTTTCCTTTGTTCCGCAGAGGTACATGGAGGTGAGCGGCAACCTGCGGGACCTGTACGACGACAAGGACGGGTGAGTGTGCCCGGGGCTCTCGTGTGCCTGAGCGTGTCCCGCTAGTGAGGAACCGGAGGCTGTTTTGAGTCAGTGTAAATGTCTAAAGAATAACCCATGAATCGAGAAGTGGCGACTGAGTGCAGGGCAGGACCCGAGTGTTGGATGGACGCGTTTTGTTACGCACGTGGTTCGCGTCGTGGGGAGGCCGTGGCTGCTCCGGGGGTTTGTCGGGGGCTGCAGCGTGTGCGGGGGGATGTGGCCCCGAGCCGGGTGGGCTGGGAGGTCCCTGTGACTCGGAGGTTTGCAGTCAGACACTGCAGCACAGACCCGGACTAAGGCTGTGTCAGCGTCACCTTGTTTTCCCTTCTCTTCGTAATCTGTTGCCGTCCGTGAACTCACAGCCTGCGTAAGGAAGAACTCAGTGCCATTTCCGGGCCAAATGAATTTGCGGAGTTTTACAACAGACTGAAGCAAATTAAGGAATTTCACCGGAAGCACCCAAATGAGGTGAGTAGTTACCTGCTCCATGGGAACAGGAGAGATGTGCTCTGCTGGATCTCATTTCCTACAGCAAACAGAGCTTTTGTTTCCCCAGTTTAATTGCCTTGACACACAAGTACTGAGAACACCCAGCAGTCACCTGAGCACAGCTGCTCAGGGTCAGGCAGCATGTGAGGGAGCACTGCAGGACACCCTGCTCCCTGCTAGGGAATGTTCAGCTGGGCTGGGACTGGATCTCACCTTTCTCATGTTGGCTAAAGCCACACTATTGCCTTTGTGCAGAAAGAAAGGTGACAAAGCTTTGAGTCTCTTTTCTGTTTGCAGTTTCATTATTTGCTACCTTGTGTGATATTATATTAGTTATTCTGGGACAGGAGCTGAAGTAAATCACTATGTGGCTTGTATGTGCCCATGCAGATCTGTGTTCCTATGTCAGTGGAGTTTGAGGAGCTGCTGAAGGCCAGAGACAACCCGAGTGAAGAAGCTCAGAGTAAGTTTGTAGTTTGCTTGAGCTCTGGCATTATTTAATAGGTTGTTTGATCTGGTTTACATGTTTCAGGGCCTCACCTCCCTTTGACTAAATGAATTCTGGAAATTCTGTCATCTAAGTTCTTCTGAGCTGCAGTCCCTGGAATGTTCCCCAGTGAGGTTGCTGTTCCTGAGGAATGTTCTGGTGCTTGCACAGAGCAGCAGCTGGGGCTGCTCAATGAGTGTCGAAGGCATTGTAGTGCCTTCTTTGAGCATAAATGGCTTCACAGCTAATCCTTTTCCACTTCAAAAACAGTTGTATAATAAGCAGGGAACTTTAAGCTCAAAATAAAGCTTTTCATGATCTTTCCTACAGATCTGGTGGAGTTCACAGATGAGGAAGGGTACGGACGATACTTGGATTTGCATGATTGTTACCTCAAGTACATTAACCTGAAATCATCAGAGGTGAGTGACTGCTGTGTGTGGGCACCTCCAGTACTTGCTGCATCAAGGCCTGGGGATCTCCAGGCTCTGCACAGGCTGGGGCTTCTCTTTTCTGGGAACTGGATGTTAATTTGGCTGTGTATGAACTCTGACTCAGACTTTCTGTTCTTAGAAATTGGATTATATCACTTACTTATCCACATTTGACCAACTCTTCGATATTCCCAAAGAGAGAAAAAATGCTGAATATAAGAGGTAAGCCTGTTTGCCTTCCTGCTTCCTTTATGGCACTTGGTGAGAAGGAATTTGCTTCTGAAGTGTTCAGCTGTGGAGATCATAATTAACAGCCAAACTTAATTCACATAAATTGGGTCCCTGAGCTCAGTTGTGTGTCTGAGCCCCAAGCAAACTTGCAGCGCAGCAGAGATGTGGGGAGCCACATTTGGCTCTGAGGAAGAGCTTTAATGTACCCTTGGAACTGCTGTGTCAAGAAATCCTGTGTGGAAAACTGGCCTGACCTTGGTCACGTCCCTCTGCAGCACTGGAGGGTAGTGACCGTCCAAAGATGTGGTTAGAGGGTGGTAGTGAATTACCTGTGCTCGTGATTCCCCTGCCAGGTATCTTGAAATGCTCCTCGAGTACCTGCAGGATTACACAGATCGAGTGAAACCATTACTGGACCAGAATGAACTTTTTGGGAAAATTCAGACGGAGTTTGAGAAGAAGTGGGAGAACGGCACGTTCCCGGGCTGGCCGGTGAGCAGCCCGAGCCTGGGTGATGTTCCTGTGTTTGTGAGGGGGTTCTGTCAGTCATTTGTGTAAAGTCATTGCTGGGGGTGACCATGACACTGAGGGCTGCAGCCCTGTGTCACCAGGGTGCAGGGTGATACTGACCTGAATTTAAAACCCAGCATAACTGGTTTAAAACGGAGCATTGTTTCAGGTTGGCTTATTTTGCATCTTTACTACTGCTCCGTTTTCAGTTTAGTAAGTGGATTTTTCTCTGTGAAATGAACTGCTTTTCTTGAGGTTAAAATGTTCTATGGCCAGAAGGGTTGTAGTATGTCGTGCAGCTTTTGCATGTGGTTTTTTTGGCAGAAAGAGACCAGCAGTGCCCTCACCCATGCTGGTGCCCACCTGGACCTCTCGGCCTTCTCCTCCTGGGAGGTATGTTTCCAGTGCTCTGCACTTACTGCCACATCTTGAGCAGGTGGAAGTTCAGTAATTTGTGGGTTTTGTGTCATTTTAGTGCTGTGTTTTCATCCCTGGCTCTGTGCTTTCTGGGTAAAACTTTGATGGTGCTGATGATGTAATTTCTCCCACTGGGGGATTTAACTTGAAAGACCTGGTTAGATTTGTCACATTCCTCATTTTCCAGGGAGGAGGGGTACACTGTTGACAGTCCTTTCTTGAATACTGTTCATCAGGGTTTTTTCTTCATTAATAGGCTAAAGTGGACCAAATCCATATTGTATGTGTTAAACAGCTTGTCTCTGACAGTGGTTTATTTAATTGAACAGGAGTTGGCCTCCCTGGGACTGGACAGGTTAAAATCAGCTTTGCTGGCTCTGGGGCTGAAGTGTGGCGGGTAAGGTGCAGTGTTTGTAGAGTTCCTTTCAGTTTCTGAGGTGTTTTCTTTCTGGGATACTTGTGTGGTTACCTGTGTTGTACTAGAATTACCTTAGTGATGTTTGAAAGATAAAACGTTAAGAACCAAGCAGTGGGATGTGCTGCTCTGGACTGGTACAGGAGTCTCTGGTGCAGCAGACTTTGACTTGAGGAATGAAGACAAAGATAAAAGGAATCTCATGGTTTCCTAAAAGCTGCATTTAGAATTTAATTGCATGAATTCAAATAGTTCTCAGGAAATGTAAAACTGCAGTCTAGACTAATCCCTTCCCTGCTTCTCTGCAGGACTCTGGAGGAGCGTGCTCAGAGGCTTTTTAGCACTAAAGGCAAATCCCTGGAAGCACTTGATCCTTCCTTGTTTGCTAAGAATCCAAAGACAAAAGGAAGCAAAAGGTGAGTTCTTAGAGGTCATTCTGAGGCTGGCAATGTTCTCTCCTCTTGGATGAGGATGGTTCTATAGTCACCACTCTTGTGTAGTTAGGACAGAGATTCTGGCGTTCTAGAAGCTTTTCATGTTGGACCAAACAGTGCTGAACCAAACTGAAGGTATCAGAGCTGAACTTGTGCATTTAATGAAGATACCTCATCTGTTTCAGAGACACTGAAAGAAATAAAGATCTTGCATTCCTGGAAGCTCAGATTTATGAGTATGTGGAAGTTCTTGGGGTAAGGATTTTATTTTGTTTTTGAGCTTTTTATTTCAGAGCTGTCACATAGTGCCTGGAAGGTTGTCCTCATCTTTACGTAGCGCTTTCATAGGCAGCACCACATCTGTTTTGTGCATGAGTCACACAGTATTGCAAACCTTTACTTGATCTGCCTTGCTCCTTGCCTTCTGTTTTGGGGGATTGTTTTCAGGAGGATGGCTGCTGCTGTAGTAACATTGGAAGTGCTAATAGGTGATACAAGGTTTCATTCTTTGCAAGTAGGAAATGCCAGGGTACTAAAAACTGAAATTATTTGGCTGAGTAAGGTGGGAGTTCTCTGCTTCACACTGGTCCTCTGTTTCCTCCCTCTGTACACTGAGGAAGTTTTTCTCTACAAGAGTTTGCCCTGACTTTTTTTTGCTGTCATGGTGTGTGGACAATCCCTTCTTTTCTCTCACTCCAGGAACAAAGACACCTCACCCACGAGAACGTGCAGCGTAAGCAGGCGCGGACAGGGGAGGAGAGAGAGGAGGAGGAGGAAGAGCAGATCAGTGAGAGCGAGAGTGAAGATGAAGAAAATGAAATCATTTATAACCCTAAAAATCTGCCTCTTGGTTGGGATGGGAAGGTAACCTAGACTTATCAGGCTTGGAGAAGTGGGAGAGGTCACTGACTCCACACTGCTTCTGTGTTTGAGTTCCTTTGCCATGCGACCTAACCCTCACGTCTCCTTGCTTGCAGCCCATCCCGTACTGGCTGTATAAACTCCACGGTTTGAACATCAACTACAACTGTGAGATTTGTGGTAACTACACCTACCGGGGGCCCAAGGCGTTCCAGCGGCACTTCGCAGTAAGTGACATTCCCTGCAGGAACAGCCCTGCTGGACTCACACAGTCATTGTAGTGAGGCACTGGTGGGTCCCTGGGCTCCCCGAGCAGCACTTTTGCCCTGTGGGTCTGGGCTTGTGCTGCAGGGCCATGCAACAGGACCCAGAGATCATGTTGGGCATACAGAGATCTCTTTTGCTGGTGCTGTACCATCCCTGCCCATTTGGACACCCATTCCAGTGCTCAGGTCTGATGGGTGCAGGGTGCCTGTGGATGGCTGGTGTGGCATTACTGTCTCCAGGACAAAAAAATAATGTTTTTATAGAGGACTGGTAGATTTGTGCTTTGATAGTATGTTTTGCACCCTGTTCAGATGTTAATGTCTTTTGTGCTCTTTTTGTGGAGGATGTGGTGTTCCCTCTCACACTGATCTCATCTCTTGTCCCAGGAGTGGAGACATGCCCACGGAATGCGGTGCCTGGGCATTCCCAACACAGCACACTTTGCCAACGTCACACAGATTGAGGATGCAGTCTCGTGTAAGTAGTGATGGCAGAACAGGGAACATGTTAAAGAACACCACCTTTTCTGAAGGAGTGGCTTTGGACCTTGGTCTCATGTCCCATCCTGAACAATCCATTTAAAGTCTTGTTTGCTGCAGTTCAGTGCCTTTCAGTAACCACACAGTGGAATGATAACTTTGTAATGGACGTTAGATACATTCCTGGACTGCTGAAGTGACGGTGTTTTAAAAGGGAGGGAGAAAAGCTCATGTGTAAATTTTACTGGATTAAAAACCAGTATCTCGAGAGAAGTGGCATAGATCCTGTTTGACTTTGTGTTTGCAGTGTGGGCAAAGCTGAAACAGCAGAAGGCTTCGGAGAGGTGGCAGCCCGATACAGAGGTGAGCAGTGAGAGGCATTCAGTGTCTCCACTCCTGTGTCCATGGGAACCCCTTGTTCCTGGGTGTGAGCAGTGTCCTTGCTTACACCGCTGCCTTTTCCTAAACTTCTGTTCCAAAGCCATTTTTCAGCAGTGTGCAGGGCAATGGTGGGAAGTAAAATCTGTAGTACAACCTGTAATGACTCTGGCCCTGGATGAGCTCTTCTCCCAGGACCTGCTGGCAGATCCACTGCCTGCCTTCCTGCACAGAGGTTCTGGCAGGGTGCTCATGTTCAGTGGCTGCTCTTGGAGCTAACATTTGAGTGCTGTCTCTAAACTGTTGGTTCTGTTGCAGGAGGAATATGAGGATTCCAGTGGGAACGTGGTGAATAAAAAGACCTACGAAGACCTGAAGCGCCAAGGGCTGCTGTAGCTGCCCCCAGGTGAAGGATCACACATCTGCAGAGAGAGTGGGTCTGGCAGCAGCTCTGACTTCTTCATTGTCTGGATTTTGTATGTGCATGAATATAGATTTCAAGAATACTTTCTAGAATTACTTTCTAGTAAGCCCCTTAGACTTGTGACATTGTTTTATATTAAAAAATACCTTGAAAAATAAAGTCATTGTAATTTAGGAAGTGCCGAGAGACTTGTCTTCTTTGGTATACTGGAAGGAAGATTACAGTGTGTTTAAAATGCTTTTTACACTGCTGTCAGAAACAATTCTTTCTCTCATTTCCACTCTGATGGAGTGTTTATGGTGAGGGTTGACTCTCTGAAGCACATGGACACTGTGTGCTGACGGGTGCTGGTCCTGTCTCTAGATCTTGCTGTGAACTTGTGGTTTTCTTTGGGCTCCTTCACAAAACAAGCTCACCTGGCTTACAGAACTGCTTTTAGTTTGGGTCTGTCTCCCCGGGGAGCTTTGGCCATTGTCTTTTTCAGGGAATTACCAAATGAGCTTCAGGTTTGGCTCTGTGGTGATTTCTCTGGCACTCCTGTTGGCTTGAATGACGTGGTAGGTCGTTCAGTGTGCAGATCCTTCTGTGGTGCAGGAGGATGGAGATGGGAACAGAAAGTGTGTTTAGAGGTGCCTGTTGTGGCTTCAGGAGCATCGTTGTCCGTGGTGTCACGCTCGGAGATGTCTGTACATACCCCGTGGATTCATGGTGCCTCAAGAATTGCAGGTCCCTTGTGCAGAGGCCACTCACATCACATGTGGCACTGGCAGTTGTGCCTCCCAGTCCCCTGAGTGCAGTGGTGGCTTGTGTGACATCTCCAGCCTCGCAAGCCCTTTCTCCGTTGCTGTACAGGGCCGTTTGTGTCTCTGCTGCTGTGGAGCTGCATGTGACACTTCCCTGGGGGCTGGCTGGCAGGGCTGGGGCTGCGCTGTGGGGCAGGTGCCTCAGCAGCTGCTCAGAGGTGCTCCAGTGCTGGCAGTGACTGCAGGTGTGCTGGGGCTTCAGGAACAGGCAGACAGGTGAGTCAATGCTGTGGGCTCTTTCCCTGCCTGGGGGGAAGGTTGTTCTGGGATGAGGCCGTGTCAGGCAGGTGTTGGTTCCTTGCCTGCCCTAGAGCTGGGTGGGGCTGGCACTGGGCTCAGTAAGGATGTCCAGAGCTGTTCTGGGTGGTGGCTGGGCTGGTTTGCAGGATGAGGTGCCAGCTGGCACTGTCTTTTCTGTCACTCTGAGGGAACAGCCTTGGAGGTCTCTGCATGAGCTGCAGCCCCTCCAGGTCCTGAGGCAATGGTGACTCAGCCTAAATCATAAAACAGGAGGGGTGTATTACCATTCTCCTCGGAGAATTTGGCTTTGGAGCCTGTTTGGAGTCACATCTCCACTATTTCCTTAGCAAAACAGGTAAACATTTGGAATGAAAATAGAGAATGGAGAGCCAGGTCACATCTTCACTTGCAGCAGCAGCAGCAGGAAACTGCTGCACGGTGGCACTTTTCACTGTCACCCCGACTCCTGCTCGTGGTAGCTGCCTGCAGGGCTGTGCTGCCTGTGAGCTCTGGGGAGGGTTTGTTGCCACACCAACAGCACACGCAGTTCCCCAGGGCTCCTGCTTTCCATCAGCAGCCCTGGTGGATTTGGGGAGTCTCCCAGGAGGGGGTGACTGGTTGTCCCGGGGCTGAGCACTGGAGGCAGAGCACAGACCTGTACTGGGGTGTCCACCCTGGCCCTCGGGGGAGCAGCTCTGACCGTGCCTCCTTGTGCCAGGTCCGGGTGCAGCTGCCGGTGGATGATGATGGCTGGACACCGATGGCTCGTCCCCCCCGTTGGAGGTAATGGGGCTCTGGTGCAGCACGGACAGCGGTGTCTGTCCGTCCCCCATCCTAGGTCCAGTGCTGCTCCAGCTGTTGGGGGCTGTGCCTGAGGCCTCCCTGGGGTGAGGGGTGGCTGCTGGTCACCTGGGGCTTTGAGAAGCTGGAGGAGCATCCCTGCTGATCTGTTTCAAGCCTGTGCTGCTGCAGAGGCTCTTTGGGCTGTGGATAAAGCAGGCAGCAGGTGTGGTGGTCTCAGTCATTCCCACTCCATTCCAGGCTTGCTGCTCTGCATCTTGGCTCTGCAATTCTGTCTTCAGGCTTCTCTTGCCACAGCAGGTGAGCTCTGTATCCCAAAGGGAAATCTGGGGGCCTGTGGGGAGTGGGGCAAAAGCAGTGTGGTGCACCAGAGACTTTGTGTCTGTCCTCTCCAGGCTGTGCTCTGTAGGACAGAGCTGCAGGACAGCTGAGGAACCTTTCCTCATGGCTTAGCCCCCATAAAAGCCTGTTCTTGCCAGGCAATACAGCTGGAAGTTGGAGGGAGAGGCTGTTGTAACATCTGTCCATAGTGCTGCTGTGGTGGGCTGTTGGCTCTGACCTGCTTCTTGGGCTGCCCAGTTGGTGGCTTCAAGAGGACTCTGTAGGGGACATCCTGTCACTGACTGCCATTTCACCTCCCAACCAATGTGACAGATGCTTCCTGCAGGTCCTCTGGGCTGTGCCACAGCTCAGGAAGGGACACAGGGCTTACTGAGCATATTTTCCCTTGGTGTTTCCTTCACCAAGCAGCAGCTTTTTGTTTTTCAGAGAACAACAGAGCTGCCAATACCATGGTGATGGCCACCAAGAACATATCTGTGGCCACCAAGAACAACTCAGTGGTAGCCACGGCCACCAAGAACACCTCAGCGGCCACCAAGAACGCCTTGGTAGGGGCGGTGACCACCAAGAAGGCCTCATTGGTGACTGTGGCCACCAAGAACACTTCAGTGGCCACCCAGAATGCTGCAGTGGTGGCGGTCACCAAGAATGCCATGGTAGTGGCCACCACCAAGAACACCTCAGTGGTGGCCATGGCCACCAAGAACACCTCGACAGCAACCAAGAACACCTCAGTGGTGACCATAGCCACCAAGACCACCTCGGCAACCACCAAGAATGCCTTGGTGGTGGTGGCAACTACCAAGGAGGCCTTGGCGGCCACTAAGAACACCTCAGTGGTGGTGGTCACCAACAATGCCATGGTGGTGGCCACCGTCAGCAATGCCTCTGTGGTGGCCACCAACAATGCCACTGTGGTGGCGACCAACAATGCCTCTGTGGTGGCCACCAACACCTCTGTGGTGGCCACCAACACCTCTGTGAAGGGAGCAGAAGAGACAATGGTAAGGCAAGGAATGGAAGGAGGGGTATTGCTGGGCCATTGCAGCCCTGTGGACAGTGTCACTTGTCGGTCACAAGATCCAGTAGTGCCATGGGAGCATCTCCTGTGGTGGAAGGGAGCACAGCGGGTGGCCAGGTGGGGGTGGCCCCTCCAGACAGTGAGGCTGTGGCTGGGGACAGCCCTGCAGTGCTGTGCAAGGAGGCTTTGCTGCAAGGTGACACCCTGGTGTCTCTCCAGCACACCTGCCAGAGCTTCCAGTGCTCCGGAGAGAGGTGCTACCAGGATGAAGCCCATGCCAACAGAACAACCACCTGCCACAATGAGACTTACTGCGAGGTATGGAGATGCAAGGGGGCTGCAACAGGGAAAGCCTTCCCTTCTTTTATCTCAGGAATCCACATCTATTAAGTCTGTGTCCATCTCCCATTTCCCTTTTCGCTCTGAGAGTCTGTCAGTTATTTTTGCTCTCTTATGAGACAGCAAACCCTACTTCACGCTCATTTTGTCCTTTGACTCTGCCTGTTGCAGCTTTATCGTTTCTCCAGCACGAACTACACAGCCAGATGCAGCAGCAGGTGCGGCACGGAGCCGTGCAGGACCAACGGCAGCGTGAGCAGGCAGCGGTGCGCCCTGGAGTGCTGCGCCGGCCCGCTCTGCCTGCAGCTCAACGCCAGCGCCTACGGTACCGGCCGAGCTTTGTTCTGCGCCGGAGGTGGGACACGGGCGGGCAGAACCCATCGTGGAGGGGCTGTGGCTGCATCGCTGCATCTCTGCTGCCCTGAGGCTCGCTCCGTCCTTGGAGCTGGGCGAGGGGAAGGGTGGCCCTGGCAGCTCTGACCGCTGCATGAGCCGTGCCCTGTGTGGCTGCGGAGGGCCCCGTGTGCGCTGGGTGCTGGGTGCAGCCTCACAGGGCTCCTCGTGTGTCTGCAGGTGACCTGCCACCCACCACCGTGCCACCGACAACCACCACCACCACCACCACCCCTCGGCCTCCCCCCCAAAACGTAGGTACCACAGGAGCAGAGGCTGCTGCATCCATGGGTTCTGGGGTCTGTGGCTGCTGGGATGGCTGAGCTCCCACCTGAGCAGGGGACAGGAAAAGGTCGCTCCTCCACTTGCTTTATGCGGTAAAAACTGACTCTGGAAGGGCAACAAATCCTGAACGAGCACTGGAAGTAAGGAGTCCATAAGAAGCCCTGTCCAGTGGGACTTATCTCTGTCCATCAGGCCTGTTCGCCAGCCCAGTGCTTGCATCAGCTCAAACAGTTTGACCTGACCATGGGATGAGCCTTCCTGCAGCTGCATGGAGGGTGCAGGACCCACGGGGCTCTGCAGCCTTTTCCTGAGCCTGGTGGAGAGGAAGGTGCTTATCTTTGCAGAGCCCTGTTAAGAGGAAGGAAAAAGAGGCTTGAAACTTGCTTGCACTGCTGGTCTTTCAGTAGTTTCTTGCAGTTTCAGAATGCTCCTTTATCTCTGGATCTCACTAACACTCCTTTATCTCTGGATCTAAAATGCCTGAGAGCACAAATACCAGCAGAACAGAGAGGGTGGAGAGGAGCCCTTGGGAGCGAAGGGCTGTCTGAATTGCAGTTTTTGTCCCGCGAGTCTGATGCATAGATGGTGTCTCCCCGGTCCTTTCTCTCACAGGGCAAAGTGTGTGCGGCATTTTCCTGTCACGGGGACGAGTGTTTCAAAGGCAGGAAGACTGTCACTAGATGCATTTTGGGGCAGGACTTCTGTGAGGTATGGCCTGGGGCTGCAGATCATTGTGCACCTGTAATGCTAATTCTAAAGGCTCGGCATGACCCCCAGGCTCATATCTCTCTCCTTCCAGATGAAGAAGACGGACTTGAATTACATGGCAGGATGTAGCAAAGCCTGCAAGGCAGCCAAACCAGTCTGTGCTGGTGGGATGAAGGCTGCCTGTTACCAGGAGTGCTGCCCAGCCACCCCAAAAGCCAGCTGTCTGAAACTGGACGGCAAAGTTCACGTCAATAGTGCTGGGCAGGTGACACTGGCCCCACTCTTGAAGGTCATGGCATGTGGGGTGGTCCTTCTCCTGAATTACAGGGTCTCCACTTCCCTCTGGGGTTAGGCAGCAGTCAGGAAGCTCCGCAGCCTCTCCTGCAGCAGAGCCCCGCAGCCTCTCCTGCAGCAGAGCCCCGCAGCACGCAGTAGGATCCCGCCGCTCTCTGGCTTCAGCCAAGGTTGCTAGCAAACACCCTCTGTACTGTCCCTGTCCCATGAACAAGGTGTCCAGGGCCCTCTGCATGTGCTCATGGGCAGCTGCACACCCTTGGGGGTCACTGTGCTTGGCTTGGTGGCTGCCCTGCACAGGACCCTGCTGGTGGTCCTATAGCCCACCCTTAAGCTGCACTCTGAATCCTGCACCATCCCAGGATGGCTGAGTCCTGGCATTTCAGTAAACCTTCAGTACTCGAAAACAAGATTCCCCCTGTGTATCCAGAGGAAAAGCACTTAATCTGTGCACTCAGAAAGCTACACCAAGGGATTCTGCCCTGCCTAAATCCTGTAGGTCTGAGAGACCTGCAAGCTAACTGTGGGTCCTGGGAGTGGTGCAGTACGTGCCTCTGTGCTGCTGGAATGGGCCACCTCAGGAGCTGGAACAAGAGGGTACTAGGCCTCCTTAAAAACCTGAAAATTCTGCCTTGACTGAGGCCCAGGGGCTGCTCTAATCAATGACCTGCTTGTGGCACAGTCTCCCTGCACCCCCTCTGACTTGTTAGTTCCAAAGCACTCTAGCAATTAAATGCTTCTTTCCCATGTACATAAAATAGTAACTTTATGTTCCATTTCCCAGTCCTAGGCAGGGAAACGGGATTAATCTAAAAGTGTCTCATGTTTTAGATGTTTCTGTTTCACAGGTGTGGTTCTCTACTGCTAAAGGCAGAGCCCAGAGGTGAGCACACAGAGCACGGGTGGAGCTGGCCAGGCAGAATTACCTGGAGTCAACGCGCTGCCGCTCGAGCACACATGCACCGTGCTGCTCCCTGCCGCCACTGTCCTCTGCTGCCACTGGTTCCTTAGAGAAAAGATTGCAAAATAATTAAATCTTTGTGTCAGCCCCCTTTGGTGCTGGTGTTTCGAGTGTGGCTGAACACAGTGTGACCTGTGGGAGGGCGGGAGAGCTGGGCTAGGCAGGTTTGAGCCCTTGGAGCCTCGCATACTTTCCCAGCAGGAAGGCTCTGGCCCTCATGATGGAGCACTGCCAGCCCTAACGGGGTGCTGCCGCGGGAGAGGATGTGGGGCTGCATGGAAAACACGTCATTCTACCACAGCCGGCCCTTCCCACGCTGCAGTGCCTGTTTCTCGCACAGTGAAACCGCAGCTCAGCGTTTGGGGTGTGTGTTTGATTTGTTTCAGGCCAGCGTCAGTGTGTTCATGTCAAGGGTTCTTCTTTCTCAAAAACGCAGCCCAGCACCACAATTCCTGTAAGGTTGGGTGCTTACAGCAGCTATTTCAGACTGCTCCCTTGTCTGCTGGTGAGCAGAGAGGGACTGGAGAAGTGGTGCAGAGCTGTCACTGACTGAGACCCCTCGGGTTTTCCCTGTCTTTCGACCTACATCTCCTACATCGGTGTAAGGAGCTGATTTAGGCCAAACTCCATCTCCACAGCGCAAAAGGCTCTGGCGATTTTTTACAGCACTTCCTCCCACACTCCGCATTAACTGATTTGCGGAATAACCCGGCTCCTGTGCTGGGTCGTCTTGAAATTCAACGAAAAAATAACTCAAGGCGCTACTGAAAATAAGAGCATCTCGTGACTTCCCATCGAAATTAAC
>VZTF01007421.1:1640799-1653131 GCA_013397755.1 Cnemophilus loriae
CGGGCGCGGGCTGCGCTGGCCCCGCCGCTCCCGGTGCTCGGTGGCGTTTCCCGCTTTGCAGAGCGCACGTGTGAGAAGATTCAGAGCTAAAGCAATTCCTGGAAGTCAGTGTGGGATCCAAAACATGAATGTTGGCATTTTGCTGTGTTTAGGCTGGGCTACTCTCGTTGCATGAAGGCTAATTTAATTCTCCCCTTTGGATGCTAAGCATGAATCCTGTTTTATCCAGGAGATTTGATACGTTTTCCTGCTGTAGAACAGTACTATAATGTCACTGCACGTTTTTAACATTAATGCTTTTCTTACTTCTTGAATCTCATTTAACTGCAAATCCTGTGCAATTGAGACCTCCTGTAATCTCTGCATGTTGCTGTGTATTTCTTTGCTCAGTTCAATTATTGAACAAGGTCATTATTCCAGTTCAGACTGCTACGATATAGATCCCTCTGACTACAGAAATCTGTGGCTAGATATAAATTTATCTAAAGGAAATGGCCTTTTTCCAAAGCTAATCTCTTTCTTAGGAGAATCCTACCTAAAGCTGATTTCTGCCCATGCGGTTAGAATGCAAGGTGTGATGTATAACTCTGATCTTTGGATCATGTAGCAGTTGTGTCAGCAGCAGGCTCGCACGTCTTTCCATTATGCAATAATGCCTTCTGCATACTGGCGAGTGGCATGGACCCATGTAGGTAATAAAGCCTGGGAATCTGCTCTCTTCTTGGCACAAAAGTAACCATTGTCCATTGAGGTGAAGGTTCAGGCTGGTTCCTGTCACTCACTCTCGAGGGATGTTGCATGGTTGTTATCTGGAGAGCTTGCAGAGGTCCAAGGAGTAGTAATTGAGTTCTCAATGCCCATGGAGAAACTGCTGTGTCCCAGCTCCCCGGCCCCACACTTCCCAGCGCATCTCTGTGTGCTCCTGGTCTGCTTGACTTGAGCTGTGTGTGATCTGCAGTCAGGTTTCAGTCATGTGCTCTTCTGCGTCCAAGCTCTGATAAATCCTCTTACACAGTCTATTCTCAGAAGGCTCTTGGGCAGAAGAGGTTTTCCGGGCTGAGAATTTGGCCACTTCTTGCCATCTGGTTTGTGTCCCGAGGGCCTGGGTGAAGCACTGCAAGTTCTATTTCTGTTTTGCGCTCTTGCTCTGCAGAATGTTCTGTGACAGCAATAACATCTTATTTTTTTCTGAGTTGCGTTCACTGAAGGAGAAGCTCAGCTGAATGCCTAGAACCCAACGATCTTAACAATTTCTACATCATCATTAGATTTGTGTGCTAAGGAGCATGATTTTAAGATTGCTGGTTTTGCATCTTAAACACAGAGGCCTCCCCCAGAATCCTCTTTTTTAACTGTTACTTTGCAACTTGTAGGAGCAGAATATTGTAACTGAAACAAAATGCCGAAAGACTGGTCAAATTTTGCTAAGGTAGTGTGATGTGTTTAGTGTCACTCCTGTGGTTTGATTTGTGTGGTAGCAGCCCTGTTACTGTTTTAGGAACGTGCAGTTTGCGCTGAGGCAGATGTTTCTGCTGAGGTGTCTCGAGGGGGGACATTTGCTGGGTATTTGCAGATAGGTGGAAACCCTTTAAATGATATTGTGGGGGTTGTTTGTTTCCTTTTTTCCCCCCCTTTCTTTGTACTTCCTGTCTTGCTTCAGAAAGGAAAAGTCTGCTATTAACATACATTTTTGAGATTCCTAGGGTAAAGCCCTGGATTTTGTGCTGCTAAGTCCTGCTTCAGCTTAGCTGTAAAGGAGAGCCAGCAGCAAGTGCTCCCACAGGGGACAGTGGTTCTGCTGCTCTCCGTGGCTCCTGTCATTTCTTCCTCTGCAGGGGAAGCTGCATCATCGCAGAACAGTGGGATCAGAGTAAGCTAAATCTGTCAGATAGCTGAAAGAGAGACTGTGGGGTACTTTGTTTTTCCACACAAATCTAAATTATTTTCTGCCCACAGATTTTTGGCAGTGTTTACATAACCATGTTGATAAATTGAAGAACACTTTGTGTTTAAAGTGAAACTTTTTGTTGTTTTTTCTTTTTTTTTTTTCCCAGAAGCGGTTGGCTCTGAAGGTGTCAAACAAAATGGGAAAAAAGCTGCAGTCAGTCAGAGCTGCAGCCACGACAGCACTGACAGAAGCACTCCCAGGTACAGCATCTCTGTTGTGTGCAGGTTTGGTGCTGCAGCTGAAGTGAGCTGTGCACATGAACCCCTTGAGGGAGGTCGAGTGAGGAGAAACAGTGGTGGCCACATTCCTGTGCTGGTTTAGCTGTGCCTCCTTCCTCACAGGGTCTCTGTGCAGTGACACTAAGTACAGAGAACACCAGCGGTCTGGCTCCGGGCTGGTTGTGTAAGGATGGAATGAACTGGGTTTGGCAAATGCTTGGTGCTTTGGTGTCTAGAGGAAGAATCCGAATGTGCAGAGAGCTCTCTGAGCTTCCTGCTTGATATGGGTTTTTCTGGTGATGTGGGTTTCCTGGACAGCGAGGGGGAGGGAAGAGAAGGGAGTGTCCGTGGTGCCAGCGGGTGAGCTCTGCGCTCTGTGCTGCAGCAATCCTGCGTTATCAGTTCCATCTGCTGGTGCCCGTGGAGGGTCAGTGCACAGAGGTGGAGGGGGTCTACAGCAGAAGCTGGCAACTTTTTGAGATGAGAATCTGCAGGTTCTGCTTAAGAGAGAAAACAGTTCAGCATAAGCATGCTGTCAAAACATTAGAGGAAATTTCATTCCACTCCCTCACAGACAATCCTGCCAGTCCCCTGTTTGGGCATGTTTTGGCTGTTTAGTGGGACAGGACCCGCTAGCATTGTTTATTTTGAATTCAGAGAGCTTTGGCTTAGAGCCACTGTGTCTCATAGATACACTCTTAAAATGTTACAGTTTCACTTTCCAGTTCCCAGGACTTTGTGGACCCTGATGCATATCCTTCAGAGTCTGTCCGTGTGCTGGCCTTGGCACTGGTATGCAGGTTGCTGACCTTAAATTTATACCATCCACTTGCTGGTGGGAATTCCCAAGCTGTGGCATTATTCCTCTGCAAAAAGAGTTTGCAGAGCCAGGAGACACAAAGCAAAACCACCTCCACCTCTACCCACTGTGGGCAGAACTGGAAGATTTCCACCAGAAGGCTTTATAAACAAACACAGCTCTTCATTCTCTGGCTGAGGTCAGCAGGGCTGAGCAGAGGTAGAGGGAGATGAGGTTTCCCTCTCCTTGCTCCAGTAAGCAGGAAAGGTGTACAGGTTTTGTATCATTTTCCAGGTGTGTGTAAGGCCTGCCCTGCATCAACAGGCTGCACCAGGATGGTGAAAACCATTTGTTACTTTAGTTAGTTAAACTGGTTTTGTCTGGCGATCTCAACCCTGCTAAGAAATGCTCTTTTCAGTCCTCTTGGCTTATCCCAAATGTTATCTGTCTTTAGTGAACAGACAGAAAAATGTGAATTAAGGCCTCGGTGGCAGAAATATGCTTGTTAGAGTGTGGGGATAGCCTGGGCTTCATCTGCGATTTTGCTTTCATTTGCAGGCAAAACAAACTCAAGCCTGAAGTGAGAACTGAACAGGTTCGGGCCTCCCGTGTCATGGCTTCGAACAAGGCCTCAATGTTATCAGAACCAAAGTTTGGACTCAGAGATACTATCGTTAAATCTCAGCTTGTACAAATGGAGGACTCCTACACGCACATCCAGAACTACAGGTAATGATCATTCCTGAGAAGAACTTACTTTTGTGGGTTGTAACTTAGCACAGACTGTCGGAATAACTCATCTATTATTTCATCCTGTGTCCCCACAAACAGGAAATTCTGTAGAAAAGTATGATCCATACTTCCAGAACAGTTTTCTCACGTTTAGGCATGAGCAGAGCAGAATTTCATTAGTGTCTCTATCAAGACTTGCCTTGTGGTTCTTGTGGAGGAAATGGCCTTTTTGAAATCACTTTTTTTCTGTGCTTAGTTTAGACAGTCTCTGGAAATGCATCAACTCTGTGCACTCCAGCCTTCTCCCTCTCCATTTCTGCCCACTGCTTATCCGTGTGGTTGTTCCAATAAGCTCATAAGAAAGAGCTTGAGTGAAATATGTAATTAAGACCAAAACTTTATGGTGTTTGAAATCATTTCATGCGTCTCGTTCTGTGAATTTATCATTTCAAACTGCTACTGCACAGCTACAGTCTTATTTTTGTTTTTTCTTTAATACTCTGTATCCATGTATAACAATGTGTCCTTCTGTAAAAAATGTGTCTGTAAAGGTGCAGCTGTAGTTAAACCATTTTAGGGATTTAAACTTTGTCACCTTTCTTAATTTTCCCTGGCAACATGTTAGTTATATGGAACATTATTGACCTGGTTAATAGCAGTGCTCCTGGGCTCTGCAGTTTGCAGCTCTGGGATTTTGTCACTGCCTTTGCAGGGTTTTCGTTGGGACGTACAACGTGAATGGTCAGTCGCCCACGGAGAGCCTCCAGCCTTGGCTGAGGTGTGATGCTGAGCCTGCAGACATTTACTGCGTGGGGTGAGTGTCTGTCCCTGGCCCATCCTCACAAACCTGGACTGTGCTGGCGGATCTGCCACGCAGAGGAGCTCGGCCAGGACACCACAGGAATGCTGGCGCTGGTGCAGGGCATTGCACAGCTCCAGGGTGGGTGTGTCCACAGCCGGTAGGGGTTGTTGGTCTGGTAGGGTTTGGCCTCTCAGTGTTACAAAAGCCTTAATGCCATTTGATGTAGTAATGACAGCAATTTAGCTTTACATTTAACATGCATCCACGATCAGCATAACTGAATTTGAGTTTTCAGTTATAAATTTAGTGAGGATAAGCTGATTTAGTTCTTTCCCAGAGAAGGGGTTGGAGAGTTATAAACAAGTGCATGCATCCATGGGTTCCTTCCTCTAACACAGTTTCCAGGAGCTTGATCTGACTAAAGAAGCCTTCTTTTTCAATGACACACCGAAGGAAGAAGAATGGTTTAAAGCTGTAACTGATAGTCTTCACCCAGATGCCAAGTATGCAAAGGTAAATGTGGCTTTTGGAGAGGTCTGAGTGTGAAATCATTTTCCACTTGAGCCTCTTTTCCCTTTGCTCTCTCTTGTTCTCAATGGCTGTGTCTTCCAGAGGCTCTGCAGGTTCTGTAGGTAGTGTTTCTGTGCAGGGTGCTGAGGCAGGGGCAGGATGGGAGACAGAGCCACGCTTCCCCACTTAAAGGGAGCTCCTGCTATCTTGGGGAAGGAGAATAGGAAGTTTTGTACCTTCTTCCATGTCTGCCTACAATGCATGGTGGAGCGAATTGTGAAGGTATTTTGGTAGGAATACTGTTTATGTTTTAGCTCCTGCTCCATAGGTCTGCTTCATCTCTTGTCTCTTGTTGAAGGGAATCTCCTTCCACGGGCTTATGCCTGTGCTGTAGCTCTTGCTTTGGGCTTCAACTTCCTTTACTGATGTTGCTCCCAGCTCGTTCCTGGGCTGTGCTGCTGGGGGCCTGTGCACTGTGAGCCCTGCTGGTGCACTGGATGATCCTGAAACTTTCTTTTTGGTGACCCGTGTTATGGATGGGGGGCGATGTGCCTTCTCTCAGCAAACCTCTTCCATTACAGCATTGAATGGACCAGGGTCTGTTTTTCAGGTGAAGCTTGTGCGGCTGGTGGGGATCATGCTCCTGTTGTATGTGAAGGCAGAACTTGCTTTGAACATCTCCGAGGTGGAAGTTGAGACTGTGGGAACTGGAATCATGGGGAGGATGGTAAGAATGGCAGCTGTGCATGAGAAGGGGTGAGATTTGGAAGAGCCCCCCTCCTTCAATGGTTATTCCTCCAGCTAAGGGCTGTGGCTGCCTCTAGAAGCAGATAGTCCTATCCCCATGGCAGCTCAGGGCACTGCGAGAGGGAACTGCCAGGTGCTCGCCAATGTTCAAAGCAGTAATCACTAATTAGGATTTTCAGCCTATTCCTTCCTCTGGAATTAAACGGTCTGTCTCAAAGTCTTCTGGCTTGTCCACTGCTAGTAACTCACCTGCAGTGTAGAAGCTTCTGACCGATGTCTTTGTCTTTATCTTTCAGGGTAACAAAGGTGGTGTTGCCATCAGGTTTAAATTCCACAACACCAGTGTGTGCATTGTGAACTCTCACCTCGCAGCTCACACGGAGGAATATGAGAGGAGGAACCAGGACTTCAAAGACATCTGCTCTCGGATGCAGTTCTGCCAGTCGGATCCAAATTTGCCTCCTCTCACTATTGGCAAACACGAGTATGCTTCCCATCTGGCTGTGGGAATCGTGGCATGTGCAAGGGAGCACTTCGTGAATGTGCTGGGGGGCGAGGAGCAGGGGCCAGTGGCATAAATATGAGCTGGAAGGGCCAGAAATGCTTTACCTGGTTTGGACAGGGCTCACCCACACAGCTCTGACAGGTCACTTGTCACCTTATGCTCTCCCAAGCCTTGTTTTATTCTCAAGCCTGGAGTGGGAATGGGGCAGGAATAAGCACTGACTTCCCCAGCTATGGAATTCAGTCACTGTGGAATAATAACAGCACCAGTCATTCAGGGATAGTGACAAACATGCAGAACAGTGATCAGTAACGGCAAAAATAGAAAGTAGCTTCTCTCTCAAGTTTTCACTCTTATTATTCCTGATGAGAGCAGCTGTGGCTGCTCTCATCAGAGGGGTTGTGGTGGGGAGAGCCCCGGAGCTGCAGAGTGGAGCTGCTGTCCACGGCCGGCTGCGCTCTGGAGCAGCTCCAGGTCTCTGCACATTCTGGTGTATGTTCTCTTTCAGTGTGATCCTGTGGCTGGGGGACCTCAACTATCGGCTGGAGGAACTGGATGTGGCAAAAGTGAAGCAGCTTATAGAGGAGAAAGCATTCCTAGAGCTTTGCCAGTATGACCAGGTACTGATGTCTCACCTACCTGCATGTGGTGCTGAGGGTGCTCGGTGCAAACCACACGACTCCTTGGCCTTTTCTGTGCTCAGTGTCTCCCTTTTACTCCATATGGAAATTGTGCTTGAGATTATCTAAAATTAAAGTTTTCATCTTTTCTTCTTTTGTAGCTGAAGAGGCAAATGAAGGCAAATGCAGCCTTTGAAGGCTTCACAGAGGGAGAGATCTCTTTCCAGCCAACATACAAGTATGATGCTGGCTGTGACGACTGGGACACAAGGTACAGTGATTGTCTCAGATGTGATGCTACAAATGGCTGATGTTATCACTGAAGGAAGTAAAAACAAGGCCAAAAAATATTCCAGGTCTAATGGCTGTAAATAGGAACAGTTCTGAGATTATTTCTGGTTCTCTCCCTTCGCTCCAAAATTCATCTCCTGTTTACATCTGTTTTTCTCCCACAGCTGTTTGTCAGATACTCCTAATATTTTTTTCCCCAGTAATAATCCTATTAGGTTTCCTCTTAGTTAGAGATGTACAAAGTTAACGAATCCTTTTAGCTAGTTTAATTCTTGTTTGTCTGGTTTGTTGGGTTTTTTCCCCAAACAAAATTTTTAGGATCTCATTTTTGCTGATCTTTCCTGTACCTGCTCAGGTGAGACCAACCAGGGTTGACACAGAGACAACTGGGCTGCTCTTCAAAAGCCTGTGAGAACCATCCTTCTTGGAATGCTCTGTACACAGAGCAGCTCCTCTAGCCTTAGCAAACCAGGAACTTCAGCTGCAAGTGCAGAAATTAAATCCGTGCAGCTGTCAGTGAAAGCAATAAGTGCAAACTTAGAGCCTGAGTTTTTATTTTTCATGGCTCTCATGGTCAAAACTACCTGAGTATTGCTCTGTATGTTAATTGTATCTTGCACCTTTGAAGAAGTAGGAAGTAAAGCATGAGCTGGAGATACCTTACAGTAGACACTCAAACTTTTTTTATCTATGCAAAGAAACTGTTAAAAACACCACTTTGATAGAGAATGAGCTCCAGACCATGGCAGGAAACCCCGATCTCTGGGCGAGCAGCGTGCTGCCCCGCGTTGTTACTGCATCTGAACTGTGCCTGGAAATGGGGATTTTCCCCTCTGTTTTAGTGAGAAGTGTCGTGTTCCAGCGTGGTGTGACCGGATACTCTGGAAAGGGCAGAACGTCGCCCAGCTGAGCTATCGCAGCCACATGGCTCTGAAGCTCAGCGACCACAAGCCAGTGAGCTCTGTGTTTGATATTGGGGTAAGTATGTCAGTGCTGGATGAAGTAACTCTGCTGACCTCATCCCCTGGGTGCTGATTTCTCTCTCCTGCTTTTATGGCATCCGCAGAGAACAATGGCTTGAAAGGTGGGCTGGATCAGATATGGAGATGGGATTGCTGATCACAGTAAGCAAGGGTTGTGTAAATGATACTGCAGTTAAGCTGGACAAAGCCTGAATATCTGCTGTTGTTCTTTGGGAACACAGTAGAGTGTTGTCAAACTTCTTCTTTTTTCTGAGGGGAGGAAAAAAAGGTTGATCTAGTACTGACTGAGTGACTCTTGTTAGTTATGGCAAGGTCCTTTACTGCTGGATCATGAGAAGATCTTGGAGATTAGTGCTCCAAGCAGCTCTGCCCATTCCCAGTGTTGTATACACCAGTGTGCTGCTAAAATCAAATTACTTCCCATGCTTCTAGCTGTGTTCCAGCTGTCCTGCAGAGGCACAGTAAATGCTAGCTGGTCCAGTGTGTGTCCTTTTCAGGTGAAGGTTGTGAATGAAGAGCTCTATCGAAAAGCCTTTGAGGAAATAGTCCGCTCCCTGGACAAGCTGGAGAATGCCAACATTCCCTCGGTGACACTGTCCCGCAGAGAGGTAGGGCATGCTCATGTGCCAGCACTCCCTGGAGGAACTGAGCAACCCCCAGACCCCAGCAGTAGAAGATGGATTCTAAACCCGGGGCTCTGGTTCCAAAAAGTAGAATATTTTGACTTCCAGCTGCCCTCTGTTTACAAGCCCTAGGAATCTTTGTTCCTATTTAGCTGCCGGTGAATTCCATTCACAGTCCGAGGCTGAAACACATGGTGTGTCATTCCCTGAGGTGGGAAGAGAGAAAGTAAAAAGCTGGTTTGTGACCCTTGCTCTGACTTGTGCTTTCAAACATAAAATGTAAAATTGTAAGGATCTGGAGAAGGTCACAAACCAGCATTTGCTTTGTATGTTGGGACTATAAAGATAAGCCCAGGAGACATCTGAGGCTACAGCTATCTCGTTCTCAATTTTATTGTAGTTATTTGAGGGCAGCATTTGTTTTAAAGGGCCCACTGACGCAAAGGACTTTGGCATTCAGAGTAAGCAAGTGTGATCCTATGCAGTCCTGGAGGAGATGGGATGTGGGAGCAAGGGGTTAATCTAGTTGTCTTGCTGCTTAATAATTAAACCAAGGAACAGGAATTGCTGCTCAGCAAGGTGGAATCGGCTGACAATGTTGACTGACATTTGTTTCTAGATCCATTTTGAGGATGTTAAATACATGCAGCTGCAGGTAGAGAGGTTTACAATCCGCAATGGCCAAGTGCCCTGCCAGTTCGAATTTATCATCAAACCAGATGAGAAAACCTACTGCAAGGAGTGGCTGATTGCTAATCCCAGTAAGGGCTTCCTGCTCTCAGGTGAGCTCCTCCTTGTTTGTCTCATGTTAATGAGCTGGTATTGTCCTCTTCTGGCTTAGTTCCTTCTACACTTCTGAGAGTGCTGTGCCTGCTTGTCAGTTTAATACATGTTGTGACTGAGTCTGGGTTTTTTATTGTTTTCTGGCAGATGCTGAGATCACAGTTGAGCTGGAGGTGTTTGTTAATAAATCAACAGCTACTCGCTTAAACTCTGGAGAGGAAAAACTTGAAGACATCTTAGTCTTGCATCTTGTCAGAGGGAAGGATTATTTTCTATCCATAACAGGCAACTATTTGCCAAGTTGCTTTGGGTCTCCCATCCATACACTGTGTTACATGAGGGAACCAATCCAGGACATGTCAGCAGAATCCATTCGGAGACTTGTGAGTTAAACACAAGATTCCCTTCCAAACACACAAGAGCATTAAAACTAGATGCTAAGGCCTGTCTATTTCTATTAAGAAGTCTCAGTTCTCAGGTATAAGCTTTGTGAAGTATTTTTGCTGAGTTGAATAAGAACTTGGCTAGCTACCTTTTGTTTGTCTCCCTCCTGCCCACACTGCCCTCCCTCAGACCCTGATGCCAGTAGACACGAGTGATGATCCTGCCCAAGATGAAAAGCCTATGGTCATCCCAAAAGAGCTGTGGATGATGGTGGATCACTTGAATCGCAACGCTTCCCAGCAGGTTGGCACTGGAAACACAAAATATGAGGTGTTTGTATTAGGTTAAGTTTTGAAGAAGATACTGGTAATAGCAATCACTGTGCGCTGGGCATGTTTGGCCAAAGGCCATGGGAGATAAGTGATCCTGATGCCCCAGGTTGTACTGTTTGGTGCTAGTGAGTGTGTCTGTGTGTCCAGGCAGCAGCAGTGTCCTCCTGCACTGCTCTCACTGCAGTGCCACAGCCTTCCTAGAGCTGTTCGTGCTGAGACTTGGGTGATAACCACCAATTCGGAGAGACTTTCCAGGCAGATTATAAGGATATTGTTCTATTTACCCAAAATTCTTCTATTTTCCTTGGACTGATAAAGGGTTGTCTTTGCAGGAGGACCTGTTTCAGCAGCCAGGCCTCAGATCTGAATTTGAGCAAATCCGAGACTGTTTGGACAAGGGAATGTACGATACTTTCCGTATCCTTTCAGACTGATGTCCAGGAAGGCTCTCTGTGCCAGAGTGACCAAAAGTGGGAGAGGTTTTTAAGTCGCTGCCTCTCCTCCCGGGGTACCTGAGCTCTGCATTTCCTCGTGGCTCTGTGTCATCGCTCCGAAAGCCTCTGCCGAGTCCTGGCAACATCAATGAATTACACAAGTGCCCAACTGCCAACAGCAACAGCTCGTGTGGAGGCCAGGGGATTAACCCAAAGCTGTGAGCTGTAGGCAGAGGTCTGGGACACCTAACCAAAAGTCCATTCATGTTGCAGCAGAAATAGGACCAGCCTAGGTCGTGCTGTGCTCTTCCTTAACCACGTTTGGATCAGTGGGCAGCAACCACTCAGTGGCAGAGGCCCTGCTGCTCTTCCTGGAGAGCCTGCCCGAGCCTGTCATCTGCTGCAGGTTCTACAGCTCCTGCCTGGAGAGCGCCAGCAACTACGGGCTGAGCTGCCAGGTACTGCTGGCCTCCCCGAGGGACCAGCTCCAGTTCCGGAGGGAGGGGAGGCAAACCTGGCCTCTGCTACACCAGTCACCGGGTTTTGCTCTCAGTAACTTAATCCTCTGTTAATAGAAAGGACGTGGAACTGGTGCTTCTGGGTTATGAAGAGCTGTTGGCACCTGCAGGCAGGGGGATGTCGGGGGCAGGTACAGCTGGAAGGCGTTGCTGTGTCTGCAATATAAATGTTGGTGTTTTCCCCCCTCAGATTATCTCTGACCTACCAGCGTGCCATAAAAATGTGTTTCACTATCTGATGGCATTTCTACGGGAGCTACTGAAGAATTCAGGGAAAAACCATTTGGATGTGAATATTCTCGGTAAGGCGAGCAAAATAACCCTCTGTTCAGAGGGGCTGCACATTTAGGGCACCAAAACGCTTCATACCCGAGTGCAGTCGTGGTGGCTTGTACCGCTTTGAACCTTTTATTGCGAGTGAATAGTCCATGGAAAAGCAGGAGTCTGGGAAAGCGGCGCAGGGCTGTGGGGACCGTGAGCTCTACCGTGCCTCGCTCCGAAGCCAGGCCCTCGTCCCGGGGCTCGGGGGTGGTGGAATGGCGCTCGGTGTCCTGCTGCTGCTCTCACTGTGTGTCCGTGTGGCCCTTCCCCGCAGCCAGTATCTTCGGTGGCTTGTTACTCCGCCCTCCTCCTGGCCACCCCACGCCTGATATAGCTGAGAAGAGGAAAGCTCAGCACTTTATCCACCAGTTCCTCGTGAGAGAAGATGACCTACCATGAATACCACACGCAGTTAATCTGACTTTTAGACACTGAACTACTGTAAAAATATTTTTTTGTACATTATACCGGCGCTTTTTTTGATATCACAGTATTTTATACAATCTATTGCTTTTGAAGGCAGAGATCAGGCACTTTGACACCTGATGACGCTGTAAAGCACACAAAGTTTCTCAATAAGCTGTCTGTAGACAAGTAAAAAAAATACGAGAGCTGATCTTTACACTGTATTTTATTTAACTTGTTAAAACGGCGAGAGTTTTTAAGTCCCTGCTATTTAAATAAAAGAGATCTGGAGCCTTTCGGCGGCCTGGGCCCGGCGTCGGTGTGGGCCGCGGGGCGCGCGCGGCCGCGGGGGGGCGCTGTGCCCCGCCCGCCCTCCC
>VZTF01007421.1:1653201-1670968 GCA_013397755.1 Cnemophilus loriae
CCCGGCCCCGCCGCCACCGGCCGCTCTGGGGCTGTGCCTGCGAGCGGAGCGGGGCTCGGGCCGGGCCGGCCGAGCCGCCTGACCCCTCCGCCCGTCCTTGTGTTGCAGATGAGCCGTTCCGGCCGGAGCTCCCGGTAGCGCGGTGAGAGGCGCGGAGCCATGGGCGAGAACAGTCCCGAGGGCAACGCCATCTACTATGAAGCGGAGGAAGACGACTTAGCCCAAGATGAAAATATGATGAGGTTTGCTGACAAAAACGGGCTGGTGTCCTCCTCGTCCGGGACGGTGTATGACAGGACAACCGTGCTCATAGAGCAGGACCACAGCGTGCTGGAAGATGAGGAGGATGAAGGACAGTGTGGTGATCACTTGCCTTTTTTACCCGAGGAGGGTCACGAAGAAGGATTTCATTTAATAGCAGATCATGAAGGAATGTCACAGGGTTACGTGCAACACATTATTTCTCCGGATCAGATTCATCTAACAATAAATCCTGGTTCAACTCCCATGCCAAGAAACATCGAAGGAGCAACGCTCACTCTGCAGTCTGAGTGCCCAGAAACCAAGCGTAAGGAAGTGAGTAGCTAAACGTGGTTCTGGGTTTTGTGCACCCTTGTGACCTTAAAGGCTTTGGAAACGTGCTTTGCCAAGGCTGTTTTTCAGGAGAGGGGCAGCAGTTTTGCTTGTTTTCAGGGCGTTTTGTGTAACGGAGTGAATCGCCCTCCACCAAATCTGCTCCCATTGTCATCCCCAGCTTTGCTGTGTGCTGGGGAGAACCGTGTCCCAGCAGAGCTGCCAGGGCCACCCCTTTTCCCTCTGACACCCTCTGCTGCCCTAGGAACGTGCCAGAAGGCACTTGGTGACACTGGATGGCAGGAGGGTGTGGCACTGGCACGTGTTTCTGTCAGTGATGTGTGTAATTCCAGTGATCTTCTGGTTTTCTTCTGGTCGGGTCATTATTTTGTGGGTTCAGAGGTGGCTGAAACAACTCGAGCTGTCACTCTGGGATTGGCCACATTCTCAAGAAAAGCACATTCAGGTCCCAGTTAAGGGCCAGGCCATTGCTGGGAGCTGGAGTACCAAGTGTGAGATGCCAAACTTTAAATGGCTTGTAGTTTTATTGTGCCACAGGGAAGCCATGAGGAGGGAAGCTTTAAGCTGCCATGTGATGTATTTTGAAAGCTCAGGTCGGCCTGCATGGTTAGAATGGAGTTTACTCTTAATCCTGCTCCCCTGATGAATTCTATCTGGATGCACAGTGGTGAGGGCTTGTCCTGGGACTCTTCTTTTTGGGTGCAAAGAGCAGAGGGAAGTTGACTGCGACACCAGCTCAGGGACAGCTTAGTGCTCCTTTTTGGGCCTGCCTGAGTAATGTGAGGGGTGATGGGTCCCAGTGTCTGTGCCAGTGTCAGCAGCAGCCCTGGCTGTGACACCGAGTCCTGTCCATCAGAACTGTCACCGTCGTGGCTGAGTGCTGGGGAAATGGGGCTGGGAGGGGTCAGCTCTGCAGCTGGGGAACTTCTGGACTGAGGTGTGTTCAGCGAGCCTGTTTGAGTCTGCTTCTGTCAGTAACTCAGGTCAGCAGCTGCTGCAGCCTGTAGCTGCTGAAGTATTTCACTTTCTCTCCTCTTTATGGGACCCTGAGCCGCTCCCAGAGCAGGGGGTGGGAGTTAAACAGGGTCAATGGCTGCATGTGCAATTAAACTGACTATTTTTTCACCCTTGCTTTTCAGAGAAGGCTTGTAAGACGTGGAATTTCCTAATGAAATCCTTTATATGAATTTATTTTCTGCTTCTGGAATTAATTTCCCAGAACGGAGGGCAGTGATACCATAATGTGAAAGCAGTGGCACTGAGCCTTGAGCACGTCTGAAAGGCCTTTTTGCCTGCCCTTTCAAAGGTCTGATAAGTTGTCTGGAGGTGGGGAAAGGCAAGCTCTAAAGCTCCTCAAACATCTGGGTCCTCTCTGAAAATCAGCAGCTTGGTTCTTTGGTACTTCCAAAATGTCTGCGACAGTTTTAACACTTGAGATAACTGTTTTAAAGTCTTAAGTTTTCAGGTCAGTCTTAGACATTTATGAAGCAAAAAAGGGGGATTCGCACTTTGGTTGCCTTTGGCTATTTTTTGTTCTGTTATACCTCTCTCACTGCAATTGTATTAGTAAGAACAAGCATGATTACAGCTTCGTATTTCAAATCCAGTTATTCTTTGTTCAGTGACGACACAGAAAATGTAGCCATTTAGGGGGAATATCCTAAGCTCAGGAGGAGTTAAAGGCAAACAGAGCAGTTACTGTAGACTTTGAACCAGGGTGTGAGGCTCTGCTTCCCCCAGCCCTGCTGGCTATTGCACAACGAGTCCCATTTCTGAGGTAAATGCTGCATCACGTCTCTTCCAGCGTCCCCCTGGCAGAGGCAGCAGCTCGCTGTCCCTGGCCAAAAGCCACAGCCTTTGGCCTCAAAGCACCTCGGCCCTGTCCTGCCTGTCCGGGGCTTGGCCTCTGCTGCCTTGTTTGTTTTCTGTTGTGCTTGGGTGCTGTGGCAGCCCGGAGCTCTTGCTGCTGTACCTGTGAGGCTTTCAAATCAATCTCTGAGGGTTTTGTGGGTATGAGCAGCGTGCAGGGTGTTGCTGTGCTAATGGGAAAAGAGAATGAAACGCTGCGCTGCTTCACAGAAAGGTTTGTTTTGCTCGGGACGTGGTGGTGGTATTGCTGCTGCCTGTGGTGTGCTCGGAAGGATTTGTGAAATAAAGATTTGGCCTTTGAGGGAAGGAGGAGCACTGCAAGGCCATTGTCAGAGTTCAGGCCATTAAGCTGATGTTGCTGCTGCCACCTTCCCTTACACGTGGGCAGTGACAGCTGGGAACCAAACAGCTTAATCTGTAATTAATATTGTCCTTTTTCTTCTAGACCTAAATGTAAACACCTAGAAAGCTGAACAGAACCCTCCCTCGATTTTCAGGTAGTTCCTACCTGTGTCAGATCCCTTGTGCACCATGGGAAGTATCATGGAGAATGTTCTGTAAAGTGTTAATTTCCAGCTGCCTTAAAGCTGTAACAGGGAGCATTTACTTCAGCACTGGTACACAAATTGTACTGGATCTGGTGATCCCGGGGGAGGATGATGTACCCTCCTCATGTAATAAAATGTGCTTTCTGATGTTGGTGTTACTGCTCTGTGCTCCTGTGTTGTGGCTGGCTCAGCACAACCAAACTGCCTAACTGCATTGTGACCATGCCGTAGTTCTTGGGCATCTAGTGGTAACTTCTGCCTGATTTGAACTGTAAATTAAGGGCAAATTGCTTTAGAGTGAAATTACTGTTTCCTTCTCTGAGAATGCTGAGTGACTAGTTGAAAATGTGAAGGGATGAATTCCCTGCTTCCCCTGGCCCGTGGAAGCTCAGCCATGCCCAGGAAAGCCAGGCTCCATCATGCCTAACAGAGACTGGGGAACACAAAATGTTTCCCCTTCCTCCTCCTTCCCCAGCTGTCTATACTGAGCGTGACGTCACATGGTCTGGGATATCCCTGGGTCAGTCAGGGTCAGCTGTCCTGGCTGTGTCCCCTCCCCACTCCCTGTGTACCCCCAGCCCCTTGCTGGCGGGGCGGAATGAGAAGCACTAAAAAAATCCATCTCTCTATCATCAACCCTGTGTTGAGCACAAATCCAGAAAATGCCCCATGTGTGTGAAGAAAACAAACCCTACCACAGCCAAACCCAGCACGTTATGTGCTCTGTGTAAAGGTCTCTTGTATGGCTCACATGCTTTAACATTCTCCAGATACGAAGGTTTTATTGAGGCCAGCCTGCTGTGGGAGCAACAAGAGACCATGCATTGAGATACACAAAAGATCACTCAGCTTTATAGAATTTCCTTAAAGGGGTCCTGCTGGCAGTTTTGTCCCCTACAAAGCAGGTTGGAAGTAACCAAGAAGCTGTTTCTCTTCTTTTATGGAGAACTGTCTAGAACCTGATTTATAGCTGGTGTGACTTGCCAAGTTCTCTCTCGGGCTCCTCAATCATCTTTAGGTGTTGAGGTTTCTGAGCTGTAACAGTCAAATGAAAGCATCAGTCTGGTAGTTGATGGTGGAGGATAACTTTATTCAGGCAGATCAGGTGGTGTATTCCTTCTGCTTCACAAGAGAGGGTGAGATTTCATTAGGTGTCACCACCTGCATGCTGGAAGCTTCTAAACGATCCCTTGTGCCTGTTGCAGAAGTGGGGAAGGTACCAAATCTAGTTCCATGTGAAACTGTCCTAGAGATCTCGATGGCTTACAGAGAAATCTGAGACACCTGTGTTTGGGTGTCCTTGTGACCTGATGTGATCCATTACACTTGAGGCACTGACTGTTTCGGTAACCACAGAAGGAAAGAACAAGGCCCAGTGAAGGCAGTTTTGGGATAAAGTGAAGTAATGAATGGACTGGTGCTTAGACCATGGGAGATGGTAAAAACTGTTTTGCTCAAGGTGTTGATGGGAATTCAGCACACAGGGCAGTGTGTGACATTTGAGCATTGTGACAGTGCATTTTCCTTTGTCTCCCTGCTCCACAAACGAGTAGCTCTGCTAGAAGCATCGGGCTGAGATGCAGGCGCTACGTGCGGGTAGCGGACAGGTTTGATGGCTCCTCAATGTTCTTTCCAACTGTTTTATCAGATTTTTAGCTAGAAAAATTTTGGATTATGTTTTTCCTTTCTCCCCTTCTGTTAGATTCCTGTTCTGCAAGGCCACCTGCTTTCCCATGTGCCACTCCTTCCTCACAGAGCGCAGCAGAAATGTTTTTGTCAGAGAATTAAGCGGCAGTAAATTTTTTGGGGGGCTTTGGGTCAAAATCTGTTGCATTGCCTTTGATGTTCCACCACCAGTTCAGACCTTGTCTGGATTCCAGAAGCTATTAAAAATTATTAAGCATGCAGCATTTTGTCCTTTAGGTTAAGCGCTACCAGTGCACCTTTGAGGGCTGTCCCCGCACCTACAGCACCGCTGGCAACCTGCGCACGCACCAGAAAACCCACCGTGGGGAGTACACCTTCGTCTGCAACCAGGAGGGCTGTGGCAAGGCCTTCCTCACCTCCTACAGCCTCAAAATCCACGTCCGGGTGCACACCAAGGAGAAACCGTTTGAGTGCGACGTGCAGGGCTGTGAGAAGGCGTTCAACACACTGTACAGGTGAGGGGGCATTCAGCACACTGTACAGGTGAGGGGGCATTCAGCACTGTACAGGTGAGGGGGAGTTCAGCACACTGTACAGGTGAGGGGGCATTCAGCACTGTACAGGTGAGGGGGAGTTCAGCACACTGTACAGGTGAGNGAAGGCATTCAGCACTGTACAGGTGAGGGGGCATTCGACACACTGTACAGGTGAGAGGGCATTCAACACACTGTACAGGTGAGGGGGCATTCAGCACTGTGCAGGTGGGAAGGCATTCAGCACTGTACAGGTGAGGGGGCATTCGACACACTGTACAGGTGAGAGGGCATTCAACACACTGTACAGGTGAGGGGGCATTCAGCACTGTGCAGGTGGGAAGGCATTCAGCACTGTACAGGTGAGGGGGCATTCGACACACTGTACAGGTGAGAGGGCATTCAACACACTGTACAGGTGAGGGGGCATTCAGCACTGTGCAGGTGGGAAGGCATTCAGCACTGTACAGGTGAGGGGGCGTTCAGCACACTGTACAGGTGAGGGGGCGTTCAGCACCGTGCAGGTGAGAGGGCGTTCAGCACTGTACAGGTGAGGGGGCGTTCAGCACGCTGTACAGGTGAGAGGGCGTTCAGCACCGTGCAGGTGAGAGGGCGTTCAGCACCGTACAGGTGGGAAGGCGTTCAGCACTGTACAGGTGAGGGGGCGTTCAGCACTGTACAGGTGGGAAGGCTCTGGGGAGTTCTCTTGTAGGTGTAGCTGTTGCTGTTCTGCAAGTTGCATCTGCTTTGTGTTTGTGTTTGAATACAATTGTTTTGCTTCTTCAATGTACAGGTATGAATATAAACGCCTCAAGCGTGGCAATGCTGTCCAAAGGGTAGGATGCCAGAACTGTGGTGACATGCTTAACTTCTTTATATTCCAATAGTATTGAAGGTGGTGCACGAACACAAGGGTCTCTCAGACTTTTTGGAGGACTTTGGAACTGATAGCAGTCACTTTCAGGAGCTCATTCCCTTCTGCTCAGGATATATTAAGCCTTTGATCCTGTCCTGCACATTTGAAAGAACGGCTTGCTTGCTTCAGGCCAGGGCTGTCTTTTCCTACCAGTCCTAAGAGGGATGTTTTTGACATGTTTTTTAGGTTGAAAGCACATCAAAGGCTTCACACAGGGAAAACATTTAACTGTGAATCAGAAGGCTGCAGCAAATACTTCACAACGCACAGTGACCTGAGGAAGCACATTCGAACACACACAGGAGAAAAGCCATTTCGGTGAGTTGCTGGGTGGCAGTTCTGGCTTCTGTGGCTCAGGTAATGAGGCACCTGTGCCAAAAAGCAGCTGTTACTGCTCTGAATGGAATGGTGTTCTCCTGAGAAATAAGTGAAGGTGGCTGGCTGGCATTGGAGCATGTTTGTTCTCGAGCTCCCACAGCTGCCTTTAACAGTGAGTGCAATGATTGTCCTAAAAGACAGGAATAGTTAAGGTAGTTTTTTAAACATAAACCTATGCCATGATGAACGTCTTTTAAAACACATTGCTGCTCTCTGCTGGGATGCAACGTGTATTCCATGAAGGAGACCCCCAAATACTGCCTTCGTGCTTGGATTTTAAAGTCCTACTCAGAGCCCTGCTATGATCTGTGTAGCATGCACAGCAGCTGCTGGGAGATACCTGGTTGCTGACAGAGCTTAGCTTTGGGCCTGCTTTTTAGAGTTCTGGGACTATTGCAAAGCATGATCTTTGTAGCTTGTAGCTAATGCATCAAACGGGGCTGATGCTGACTCTCCTGTGATGCCTCATTCAGGTGTGAGCATGATGGCTGTGGGAAGGCTTTTGCTGCAAGCCACCACCTCAAAACACATGTTAGAACACATACTGGTAAGTTCTGTGGTTTTTTTAAAAATTTTTCTTTAATTGAGCTTATTCAGTTTATACTAACTCTCAGAATCCTAATATGAATTTATAGTTACATATAACATGGGAGTGACACCAAGCTGAGTGGCTCAGGTGACACATGTGAGGGAGGGGATGGCATCCAGAGAGACCTTTGCAGGCTGGAGGAGTGTGCCCATATGAACCTCTTGAGTTTAAAAAGGCCAAGTGCAAACTCCTGCACCTGTGTCAGGCCAATGCGAATTTTCCGTTTATGCAGTTATATTTATGCTTGACAGGCCTTGAATTCAATGAACGTGTTTTCACAAATGTATCAGTAATGATGCATAACAATTAAATATTGTGTTGTGTGTCAGTTCCCGTGGTGAAATGGAAGCACTCACCTGCAGGAGTCCCAGGAATACTGAATGTGTGAAGGGGCATTAAATGTCTTGTTTGTATGAAATACTACTTTCCCAGCTGCTTTAAAAGTGTGTGTGTCTGATAGGATGTTTTTTTAAAGTCTTTTTAAATGTGTTCTGTGCTGCCTCTAGGGGAGAAACCCTTCTTCTGTCCCAGCAATGGTTGTGAGAAGACTTTCAGTACCCAGTACAGTCTCAAGAGTCACATGAAAGGTCATGAGAAGGGACATACCTATAATGCACTTCCCAATAACAATGTGTCTGAGGTTAGTAGCACTTGTGCCTGATGCTTCTGTGTTAGGTGGATATAAACCATACCTTGGGGAAGAAATCCTTTGGTCTGCAGCTTGTTCTTAAGGTGTAACATCTAAGACTGGCATTTTCAAAGGGAGTTGTAAGTGCTCACTTTGCCACGTGTGCATGTGGGCAGTTGCATCCATCAGGCTGCTTTCCCTGTGTGTGCTTCAGCTGGAATCAATGCTGTGGGATAAACATGTGAATTAAAATAGATACTAACTAAAAATACTAACTCTGAAGGTTTAATTTTTTTATTCTCTAAAAGTTGATTTGTTCCTATGCTAATTTAAAATTCTAGGTTATATGACTTTCTGGAAGTACTTTGACAGTGATGTTAAGAATCCTTGATAGCTACTAAATATCCTTTGCTTAAAAATCTTGCTCCTTTGATTTTAGAACTGAGACCTGGGTCCCATATAAGCAGAGTATGGACTCTAAAGAGTAATTTAAAACGTTTATGACGTTATTCTTTTAATATATAATTCAAATTGTTTTTCTTTTTCACAGGATACGAGTCACTCACTTTGTCTGAGTGATTTAAGCCTCATATCAACAGATTCAGAATTGCGGGAGAACTCTCATCCAGTGAGTTTTTGTCCTGGAATTGCTTCATCCTCATTTGAGTATTGATTTTGTCCTCCAAAACGTGCAGTGCTTAGTTCAACCTGCTGTTGAAGGCTCTGCATCTGATTTGACCATAACAATGTTCTTGCTTCTTGATAAGTGTTGGCTGAGCTTAGATTTTGCATGGAGGAAAATGAGATGCTGAGGAGACTGTGTTGTTCTTTGTGCTGTGACATGGGAGCAGGGTGCAGCTCTTGTGCATATTCTGCTCCTCGAGCTGTGTGGGTGACTAGAATTGCATAGTCCAGGATACAGTCTAAATGGAGCTATTTTTTTCTGCTCCAGAAAAGGTTCTGCAAGCAGCCAGTTAATGTCTGTTTCTGATGGAGTACTGCAAGAAATAAGGGTTAAACGAAGTGTGGATGGAGAGAAATGTATTTTACTTTTGAAGAAGTTACTTATTTTTGATGGGATTTGCTCATTGTGTTGGTAAAGTTGATTACGGGTAATAAAAACCAGGTATAAATTTCAGCATGTGAGGAATATATGTTGCCATTCCTGAAAGTGGCTGGTTGATTGGAGGAGTGTTTCTGACACACACACATGCTGCTTGACTGGGGTTTGTGCAGTTCGTGGAGACCTGAGATACAACGTTGCCTGATGTCTTCCTCTTTGTTTTCTGTTTGTCAGACACACGGACAGGACCTCAGCACAATCTCACCAGCAAGCATCTTTGAGTCTATGTTTCAGAGCCCAGACCACACTGCAAATCAGGATGACTCTCAGCAGACAGGTACCAGTTGTATCTGCACTGCTGTTAAAGAGAACTTTCTGACAGCTCTGCATGCGTGTACTGAATTCAGCATTTCAGACTGAAGCTCAATGCCCAATGTAACTCTAACAAGCAAAAAGAACTTTAACTTCAGTGTTGGAATTCATTGGTGTTGTGATGTGTGGTGTGCACAGACGGTGTGACAGTGCCAGGGGAGGTGACCCAGCACACTGTCCTGCAGTACTGGCACTAGAGCTCTCAAGCAGTCCACATCATCCTATTTTCAAGGTTCCCTCTTGAAATTGCTGCACAACCTGGCTGATAAAAGGCTTATTAGAGAGAGCTGATGAGCCTGATCAGGCTCAGTGTAGAGCCCAGTGTTACCAACTCCCTGAATTTGCAGCTACTTTTACATTTCACTGTCTAGGGTTGTTTTTGAGCACTAATCTGAAGTTAGGAACGTGGTAATGCTTTACTAGGTGAAAATCCATCAGCTAGCTGATAAGTTCATTGAAAAAACAGTTTATTCAGACCTAATGAGAACAGATGTATTTATATTTTTTCTGTTTCTCTTTCAGCAGCTGCCTTGATCGAAGGGTTTAACGGCGACGCCGACTCGGTCGCTGCGGTCCCGCCCCCAGCAGGAGACGCGGCCTCGTTGTCCCTCCCCCTGGTCCTGCAGCTCGGCCTCCCTGAGCCCGCGCAGGCAGCGCTGCAAGCCTCGGCAGGACCTGCTGCTCCCTCCTCCATAGCACCCAGCTCACAGCCAGCTGCGTTTGGGAATCCTGCAACTGTTTTACAATCCCCAGAAGTGCCTGTTCCTCACAGCACACCGTTTGCAGCCAGTCACCAAGACTTCCTGCAGCACGCCCAGCCGCCGCCGCAGCCCATCGTGCAGGGACTGTCAGTGGTTGCTGGGGCTCCTGCCCCGACAGCCCCGAGTGCCGCTGAGCCCCTGCCAGCTGTAGTTCAGACTGTGCCTGTTGGTGCAAACCCTGTTTTGACCAGTAACCCCACTATAACCATTACTCCTTCTCCGAGCACCGCCATTCTGCAGTCCAGCATTGTCATGGGAGAGCAGAACTTACAATGGATCTTAAATGGTGCCACCGGTTCCCCACAAAGCCAAGAACAAATGGTCAGTACATCCAGCAGGGCTTTGGAACAGCTTGAACCGTTCCTCCTAGAGCCCTTGGTTTTGAAAAGGGAGGGGGTCAAACCTGTGAGATAAACCCCAGGATGCAGGGGGGTATGATGCTTGTCATGTTAATGTGTGTACACGTCACCAATGCAGCCCCTGGAATAGACAGGGAAGTAAGCAGAGCACGGAGAAACCCAGGGTGCAGAAGGATCTTGCTTTCTTCTTTCCCCCCATGGTGGACTTCTGCCAGCAGGTATCAGTGTGTTTATCCAGGACAGGGCACCACCAGGCCTGGGGATATACATGGGCCTTAATCTATTACTTTTAACTCATGGAAGCACGAAAGACTCTGTAAAGGTTTAGGCATTTTGTAATCTTTGTCTCTAATTTCGACTGATAATGAAAAGAGAATGTTTGTGGTTTTCCAGTAAATCTGGATAGCTGAAACTTCAGGAGTTTTCTCTTTGACAATACTGGTGCCACTTCAGGCTCTCAGCTGGCAGATGGACACGAGTGAGTGGCTGCAGGTACAGGCAGTGGGAGCACACACAGCGGTGTTTAAGAATTCAGTCACTGAACTGTCAAAACCCACAAGCTGAGTTCGCCAGCAAATAATGCAGGGGATGCTATGCCCAATCTTTAGGACTGCTGAAACAATACTTTGAGCCCAGTTTTCCTGTGTGTCTCTGGAATATGTGTATAGCTGTTTAGAATTTGAACAATAGAAATTTGATTGGAGTCAATTCACACTTTTTTCTTGTTTGTTTGTTTTTTTTCTTTAAAGCCACAAGTTCCAAAAGTAGTAGAAAAGGTGTTTTTTACCACTGCATTACCAGTAGCTGGTAACACAGGTAAGCGTGACGCTGAACTAATTTAACAAAGCTGATTTCTCTCTCCCTGCTGTGAAATTATGTAGTTCCATTGTGTTTTGTCTTTGTTTCACCTTCAGGAAACCCTGTTCAGCAGATTGGTCTCAGCGTTCCTGTTATTATTATAAAACAGGAGGAGGCCTGCCAGTGCCAGTGTGCCTGCCGAGACTCTGCCAAGGACAAAGCCACCTCCACCGTTAAGAAGGAATGTTCCTCACCTGATTCAAAAGCTTTGGAGCAGCCAGCTTCCCAGCTGCAGCCTCAGACCTTTCCTTCCTCCTCTGCTCCTCCTTCTTGTGGGCAGAGCAGTCAGATAGTTAACCCTTCAGACTCCCAGACTGAAACATTAAGTGCCATGGATGTATCGGACTTCCTGTCCCTCCAAAGCCCTGAAACCCCGTCTAATATAATTCCAATCGAAGCACTACTGCAGGGTGAGGAAGAAATTGGTTTGAATAGCAGCTTCTCTAAGTGAAGATGTTCCAGATTTTCCTTTGCACCTGGAGGGTAAAACCCTTCTCCTTAGAAGCAGAAACTGAAGGATCGATTCTTATTCCTTCCTCTTTGGAAGTTTTGTGGCTTATTTCTGCTTCACAGATGTCATCTTAGTCACGTCCCAGGTACATCCACCTTTGAGATTCTATCTAAAAAAAGAAAAGGTAAAAAAAAAAAAAAAGAAATAGCTAAGTTATATATGAACTGTTTTGGCTGCACTGTCTGTCACTTTTGCTTGTCATATGTGAACACAGAAGTTAAGGTTACTCGTGTGCAAAAAGATTTTAAAAAGGAAAAGGGGGGTTACTTTGTCTCCAATTGCACATCACTTACGTTTGGGATTAAGGTACTGGCAGCAAGTGGGTCTTTGTTACAACTTCTTGGGTCTCTAACTTTCTCCTGTCTCTCATGTCTCTACTAACCATGCACTAAAGGGAGCCCAGGAAGGGAGGCTGCGGGGGCAGGCAATGGCATAGCTGTGGGAGAGGATTTATCTGCAGTGTGATTTGAATGCGATCGTCACGTACCTGATGAGGAGCTGGTGCCTGGTTTTGCTGTGTACTAATGCTCTTACCAGAGCCTCCAGGAACTTTGGGGGAATTTATTTCAGCAGGGCACAAGTACCTTGTGCCCCAATAGATCTGTTCATTTAATTCCACTAGGACTCAAGTGTGTTGCAGACACTGTGTCACAAATGGAAGCACAGTCGGAGCCGCTGCTGGCTCCGGCTCCAGAGTCTGTTTTCTTGGCCTCTCCAAAGGGTACAGTGAGTCCCAGGTGTGGTCAGGTTGGTGCCTGCTGCTCTTTTGATTTCTTAGGCTCTGTTCAGCAACAAGTCATCATCCTAACCCTGGGACTGTTGAATCAGGAGCACGGTGCCTTTGCTGGTTACTCTCATCTTTTGTGAAGAACAACTCTTAAGAAAATTTTGAGAAAGATTCAACATAAATTCAGTTTGAATTCAGTGAGTCTGTCCTTCAGTTGTCCATACATGCTTCTTTTTTTTTCCAGTGAGCTATATAATTTCTGCCTGACTCTGCCTCCAGCCTACTGCAATGCCAGCTTTTTGTGCACGGGGCTATTTCTTGACTAAAAGATGTTACGCTACAGAATAGTTTTTCATATCAAACTGAGAGTCTATATTCTAACCTACTCAGGGTAAATCAAATCCAAACCCCCCTTCCACCAAAAAGCCTGTAATGTTGCAATAAATGCAGTCTCATTCTAAATGGTTTATTTATGCTGCATTATTTTAAAAGATGTAATTTTATAGTTTTTATCCATCTTTCTGGCTTTGGCTGTCAGTCTTCTTGTGTTAAAGGAAAGAATATTAAATAGTCTTTATTCAGTTTACAGTGTTGTCGTTAGTGAGATACAAAGTTAATGACTGTAAGCCAATTAGTGAGGAGTGTCCCTGCACTCAGTTTAGGAATGCAAACTGTAGTGGATAGAGATCCTTCACTCTTTGTGTTTGATCAGAGCTGCTCTCCGTACCTGCGGGGAGGGGAGAGCCCTGTGAGTGCTGCCTGGTGATCAGCAGCAGGTGTTTAACCCTCCTGGAACGCTCAGTGTTCTGACCAACACAGGCCGGCTTCAGCGGCGTCTCGTGCTGCTCCCTTGAGAATGCGCTGCCCAGGCACGGGTGGAAAGGGACTGAAGGGAACTGGCCTTCCCCTCCTGGACAGCTTGCTTCCAGTCAAGGGCAGAAGGGAAAGAACCGTGTCCCGTGAGGGCAGACGGGTGTGCCAGGAACACTCCGTGCCTGGGACGCGCCGTGCGTCTGTGCCAGGGCAGAGAGCTCGGTGTTGGCAGTCGCAGGGATGAACTCGAGGGCATCACACGTGCTGGTGATGTTTCCTCTGGGTGTGTGGTAGGGCTGTGCAGGGCTGTTGTAGTGGGGCTGCGAGTCCTGCAGCAACAAGGTTTGGCATCCACAAAACAGGTTAACAAAGCACTTCTTGTTTTGTTCCTGTAATGGCAATCCTTGGTGGGCAGCGAGGTGGTGGCCCCTTTGCTTTTCTCCTACAGCTTCATTTTGTGCTGCAGTTGGGTTGCATGGCAGCAAGAACTGCTTTGAACACAAAAAAAAATAGTCCCAAGCCTGCATGGTTGGGACTGTCCTCGCAGAGGAGTCTCCTGCCAGCCACTCTGCACAGAGCTCCACTTGGGAGGGGAGTGAGCGCTGCCTGGAGCTGCCTGGGGGTCCCTCTGGTGCTCTCACTGTGGCCTCGGGCGTTTTCTTTGGCAAAGTGCAGCTGTGGCGTTTGAGGGTGAGCGGGTGTGGATGTGTGCCTGGGGGAGACTGCTGATGCAGGAGTGTGAAGAGTCCCCTGGAGCTGTGGGGGTTACCTCTGGTGGGGGACAAGGGTCCTGGATGTGGCCTGCACTGTGACAGCTGGACAATTTGGCAACCACTTCTGAGCCTTCGCAGCCTTCAGGGAGGCTTTTTTACTTTTGCTACTTACGACTTAATCAACCTAAAACACGCTTCTGGTTGGACCAGAGAGCATCTTCAGAAACTCTTTTGTGACTGAAACGAGTAGAAGGAACTACCAAAGTCTCTGAACTGGGAAGCTCAATGTGGAGCTGCAGTGATGGGCAGCAGTGTCCAGGGTCAATCTCTGCTGTTTCTCTTCACAGCTGCTGGGTTTTTTTGGTGTGTTCCAGGAGAAGCACTATGTCCTGCTGATTCTTTGGTGCATTGGGTTTGCCATTGCCCTCTTATACGTGCATCAGGCAGGCTGCAATTCAGGTGGAACTGGTTAGAGCTTGTACTGAGGCAGGAGCATGTGATTCTGTGAGCACACGGGCTGTGCATCCACTGCGTTTTACAGGTGTGTGCTTTTGTTGTTTATCGTCCATCTGCTTTCCAGAGTGTTTGTGCTGCATGTGTCTGAGACGTTTTCACATTTGCATCATCCCCAGTACTGTGTGCTCAGACTGTGCTCCAGGGCAGTCTGTGCCGTGCTGGAATGGGAAGAGATCCAAGGGCAGCTGCAGCAAAGCCCTGAAATTCTGCAAGGCCAGAGATTTTCCTGTCCTCTCCTTGCTGCCCCAGCATTTAGCATGTTCACTACTACATGGTTAATAAAAGGGAGAGTTTCTGCCCTTACAGATCTGGTGAGATGTTGGGATTCCCAGAAAAGGGTTAATGTGCTGGAGCCTCTGGGAACAGCGTGCCTGCCTCTACAAAGTCTGCATGAACCCATTTAATTATCAGCCAGAGAGCAAAACTGCACTGCTCTAGGTCACCCGTTTTGTGCTAGTGGGGGTTTGCTTGGTCACTCGTAGTTTCTAGATAGGTGTAGGAGCTTAAACATGTAGAGGGGGTCAAGTTACTGGCTTTGGTAGCTCTGGTCACCAAGCAAGGACCCAAGTGAGCAGACTTGGCATGCAGCTGAAGGTTGGAGAAATTGCTTTTTGTGCTTGTAGGTGGGGTGGGGGGTGGGGGTGGAAAATCAGCACTGATTGAATGCTGGTACTGAATTACATGGAACAAAGTACGAGTTGGACACTTGTGTAATGCTAAATGTGTGCCCAGGAAGACAAGTTTGCAGAACCTCATACTGGTATCTAAAATGCACTTTAGGTTATTTTATCTTTAACCCAATTGCTGCAATTTCTTTTGTATATACTTTCACAAAGTTTATTTTTGCTCTGAGTAAAAGTTAACAGGGGTGTGCAAAGATGAGCACTTAACTTGGTGCAATACCTGTAGCTAAAGATCCTTGTCCTGCGTGGTCCGTGTGTGTCTGTCTGACAGAACAGGTGTGGTGGGTGCTGTGCTGCCCTTCCCCTGTGCCCCAGACAAATTATGCATCGTTAGCAAACGTCCAATCTATGCAAATAACCCTCTGAGAGCACTGTGCTTCAGCAGCCTTTTCTCTCACGCTTTCTGGGGGCTGCTTGTCACTCCTGTTGGACATGCTGTGTCCCTTGACGTGTGTCCTTCTTCCCCTGTCCTCGTTCTGTCCCCCACGTGGGAACACAAGTGACAAGCTGCTCTCAAACAGGCATGTTGCACCTTTGAAATTTGTCTTCAAGATGGTTTCTGATGTCCTGTTACTGCCTTATTTCTTGGGGGTGGCATGGCCATAGCCATCCACAACGTTGTCCTTGATCTGCATCAACGCTGTGAACTGTTTACAGCACTCCTACTCGGAGACAAACGGGGTTCAGAGCTGGAGCCAGCTGGGCACGGAGCTGAGCTGAGGGCAGTTGTCCCTGGAGGTGACTGGAGATGAGCAGCTGTTGCTGGGTTGGTTCCTGAGGTGAGGCAGCCGGGTCAGTGGGGCAGAGCAGACGAGATCTGGTGTCACGTTCTGGCTTCCACCGCTGGCCGGGAGACACCGGGCAAGGCACAGAACCTCGCCGTGCCTCGGATCCTGCCCGTGGAACGAGGACAGGGTGTTGTCTCTGTGAACTGATTTGAGATCTGTGCGTGAGGAGTTGTTGGCAGGAGTTACCTGAGCCTAGCTGGGCAGAACTGTTGGAGTCAGTTTGGACCGTAAGGCAAAAAAGAAGAGCATGTCTTTAATAAACCCTATGAATTTCTGACTGCAGAGTTTTTAATTGTATACTATTTTTTCCGTAACATATTTTGGAAGCAATGTCAAGTTTTTATAAATGTTACCTGTAGTCAATTCTCATGGACAGGGCTGAACTTTTAACTTTTTTGTGTCTTGTCTTGATATCTATCACATGTTCTAGAAGTTGGATTCTGTGTCTGCACTGAGAAATGCAAATTAAACTGGATATTTATGTAGTAGTGTACATAGTCTGAGTGTGTGTTTTTGGAACTAGGTGAAACCCCACACCATGCTGCAGTGGTGTGCAAGCTGGCCAAAATTTGGTTCATTATGCAGTGTACACTTTCTCAAACAAATGCAGTTTCTACTTTTTCTTAAAAAAAAGATTTTTTTCACGTGACCTTTTCCAGCAGACTCGAGGGTGTGTTTGCAGTGCTGTAGTTGCAGTCGCTGGTGTTCCCGGTTTGTGGCTCTTGTCCTCCCTCTGCTCGGGCTGACCCTGCTCTGTGTTGCCTCACCCAGCCCAGCGCTGGCAAACCCCAGCCTGGCTCCACACCGGGGGCAGCTGCAGCTCCAGCGGAGCTGTCGGGGCTGGGGGGCTGCACTGCCTGGGGCTTTGGAGACGGCTGAACTAAACCCCAGTTTCTCAAGAATGTGTGTATGGTAATAAAGGAATTTATTTAACTCTGAAACATGGGAACAAATGTGCTTACATTGAGCAGTGTGAAGATGTTAGTTACAGGTACAGTACTTCCAAAGGAAGAGCATCTCCAAAACCCAAAAGAGTAAATATGAATTTGTATTTTTTGAAGAATGTGAAATAATGGTGTTTGCTTAATTGCTCATTTTGTATGAAGTTAATATTGTACTTTGAAATATCTGCAAAGAAGTGGAAATTAACCTTTTTGGAATTGAAAGCAATATTAATACTAATGGAATCCTAATTAAATGCTTATTTAAACATTGTGTTATAATAGTTTTTCCTGAGAGTCTTCTGTGGGAGAGGAGTGTGAGCGTCCTGCCCTGTCCCCTTAGGAAGAGGAATTCCAACCCTGAAATCTCGCGTTTGCCTTTTCCCCCTCCTCCCTCTCCCAGCACTGGCCCAGCTTCGCCGCTCTGGTGCCGTGAGGTGTGGATGGGAGCTGAAACCCTGAACTGGGGGGGTCTCCCCCCAACACACCTCCCACCTCCCGTCGCTGGTTCCTGCTCAGGTCATGCCTCTCTGACTCTGGTAGGGGTCGAGCAGGGGCCGTAGAACAGCACCGGGTTTGTGCCTCTGCAGCCTCTCCAGCGAAATTCGGGCTGGTCCTGATCCCAGAGCAGCCAGTGAAGGATCAGCCTTCGGAACGCAGGGGCGCTGGGGCGGCTGTGCCTCCTCCTCAGGAGCGGACGCGGGGGCGGGGAGATACAGACCAAGCCCGTCTCGCTTTATTTTGCAGTGTAAATTTAATGCGATAAGGCACGAGTGCAGCGAGACCGAGCGAGCTCCAAGGCCACGGCGGGGGAGCCCGGCGGTGCCGCCGGTACCGGTCCCTGTGTTCCCCCGGCACCGGCCGGGCCTTCCCGGAGCCCCAAGCCCAGCGCCCCTCGCTCCCTTCCGCGCGGCCGATCCTCGGTCTCGCCGCCGCCCCCGGGGCCCCTCAGGGCCCCGC
>VZTF01007421.1:1671387-1694504 GCA_013397755.1 Cnemophilus loriae
GCCGACGCCTGGTGTGGCGCAGGCTGGAGGGAGGCGGTGGCGGCCGCGGCCGGTGCCCTGCAGGCGGGCGGGCTGGTGGCGGTGCCCACGGACACGGTGTACGGCGTGGCCTGCCTGGCCCAGGACTCGGCCGCCGTGCGCAGCATCTACAGCCTGAAGGGGCGGAACGGCGCCAAGCCGCTCGCCATCTGCCTCGGGGACGTGGAGCGGCTCTACAGGTGGGCGCGGCCGGGCCGCGGGGCTGCCCGGAGATCCCGGCGGGGCGCAGCTCCGCCCCTCGCGGGCCCGCAGCCCCACGGAAGGGATGCGAGGGCCGTGCCGGAGCTGCCCGAGGTCCGGTGGCCCGGGCCACCCCGTGTGCACGCCCTGATCCAGCTGTCTCTGGCCTTGCAGGTACTGCCACGTGAATGTTCCCGACGAGCTGCTGCGGGACTTGCTGCCGGGACCAGTGACCCTGGTCTTAGAGCGTTCGGAAGAGCTAAATAAAGACTTGAATCCATTCACATCGGTAGGTCTTGGCTACAGGATTGATCTCAGGGCTTCGGGGGCAGGGGGCTGGTTTTGTGCTGCTGCTGGAACATTTGTAACCTGTCCCCAAAAGTGGTCCCTGTGTTGTCTTGCTCCCTGTGGCCTGGACATGGCATAAACCAACGTTAGACCCTGACTTAAGTTTTGTGTTATTGCTGGTTCAGCAGATGTAGATCTGTCAGTTCCCTAGAGCTTCAGCTTTAAGTCAAGAGCGCTTTAGGCAATGCAGAATTAAAACCAGTTTCTGTGTGTAAGACCCTCCCCTCCTTCCCTGCAGCTGGTTGGTGTTCGCATTCCAAACCACCCCTTCATGAGAGACCTGGCACGTGCCTGCTCGGGACCGCTGGCTTTGACAAGCGCCAACATCAGCTCCCAGGGCAGCACCCTGACCGTGCTGGTGAGGTTCTTTCATCCCTCGGGGGTGTCACTGGGGCAGTTTGGCAGAGCCCCAGGCTCTCGCAGTTGAACTCAGCTTTAGCAATAAACCAAGGGCGGCTCTGCTGCTGTATTTTAATTTTATTTAAATAATACTCACAAACCACTGTCAGGACTGTTACCCACAGCTCTCTTGCAGGAATTCCAGGACTTGTGGCCTCAGCTGTCCTTGGTCATTGATGGAGGCCCCATAGGAGACATCCAGAGCCCAGAGTGTCGCTTGGGGTCAACTGTGGTTGACTTATCTGTGTCGGGGAAATTCTCCATCATCCGGCCTGGCTGGTGAGTGCAGCTGGGGCTTTTCCTTTGCTTTAAATGAAACAAAGCTTTTGGATAGGGGTGGGTCATGCATTACTTTGCTTTGTTTTGCTCTGCTTTGTTTTGTTTGCTTTGCTTCGCTTCCCACAGCAGTTCCACCTTCCCATTAATGTTAACTTAATTATGAGCACACACAGAAATCCTCAAGAGCTCTCAAATTCCCCTTTCTCACAGCTTCTGTGAGAAGTTTCTGGAGTTCATGCTCTCCTTGGCTCTGAGTGCAATCCTGTGTCTCACTGATTGCTCTTCCCCAGAAAATGCAGTTTAATGCTCCAAACCCTTTGTTCTGATGGCTCTGTTTCTCCCTGCAGTGCACTAACGCCCACAGTTGAAATCCTGAAGAAGAAGTATGGCTTGGTGCCAGAATCTTCCTAACCCTTGGGACTGGGAGCTGGTGGAGCTGGGCACTGTGTGCCTGTGCACTCAGGAGTGGGTGATCATGGCCTTGTTTAATAAGGTCGATGGGTTATGTCAAGGTAAATAAAAAACAGATTAAAAAAGAAAGACTAGAAAACCCTTTCTGACCTCTTCGTGTTGCTGTACCGTTCCCAAATGTCTGTTCTGTTATCCTGATCAGGCTTTGTGAATACAGTGATTATGGAAGTTCAGCTGTTGTCAGGATGTTGTGGGGAAGGCCCCGTGTGCCCCACCCACTTCTGAGTGTTCATTCTGTGCCATCTGCCCTGGAAGGAAAGCAGACATGGAGTAGAGGGGTTTGGAGCCTTGAGGGTGTTACAGCTGTGGTGTTCTCTGGCTGCTTTTCTCTGTTCTAAATGTGACTGAAACCTACTACTGAGATGAAACTGTCAGTGCTTCTGAAAATTCACAGTGTTCAAATAACCTAGGCTAGAGCTGCTCAGAACAACCTGCTTCCTCCTAATGCAGAGAATGAAATAAGTTCTTGGCGTGATGATCTTCCTTCGTTTAAATGCAGAGTTCTCTCTTGATTTTGCTCTGAAGTGGTGCTAAGCTGAAGTAAACAGGGAATGGATGAAAGTGTCCACTGGTATTTATCACTGATTGAAAAGTGAAGTCACTGGGAAGCAAGGAGGGGGTGGCACGGGGTGTGGAGCCAGGATCCTGTCCCTGGGGGGAACAGCTCTGCTGGCGTCCCCAGCGCTGCCCGTGGGATGTGTGTGGTGAGCGGGGCCTGTGCCAGGGCCGCTCCCCTGCCTGCACCCAGCCCTTGCACAGCCTGTGTTGGGATGGGTTCTCCCAATGTCTTGAGGGCCATGGAGGAGTTTTCTGTTGTTACTGCTCACAAGCAGCTATCTCAGGCACTGCTAAAGGATTGCACTGCACACACAGCTGGCCCCAGAGTCATCATTGCCTGTTTGGAGCTTCTGCTATAAAATTCCCAAAGCACCAGGCTGGGTGAGTTACTGTCATTTGCAGAGTGGGTGCTTGAGGGATCTCTGGCTGCTTCCCCTTCTCTGCATCTCTGCTCTTGCCTTGCCTTTCCCAGTCAAGTATCCTGGGGGATGGAGGGGCTGAGGGAAATCAGAGAGGTCACTTCCTTTTGGCTGCACAGGACCCCTTGTCCTGCCCGCCTGCCCCCGCAGTGCTGGTGGGCCCTGCTCTGAGCAGAGGGTCTGGTGTAGTAGAGGGGACAGAGTGGGGCACTGAGGGTCCCTCTGTGGGCCCTGGTGGTCAGCGGCTCTGGGCAGGTGACTCTCCGCATCCCCCAGTTCACACGGGCACTGAGCAGAGCCAGAACCGCTGCCCTGGTGCCCCCACACCTGCGGGGGTGTGAAGGTTGTTTGGGGGCTCGCTGTAACCTCCCACCACCGTGAGCAATTTCCCTGCTGGATTTGCACAGTGAGCAACCCCTGCCTCACTCCTCAGCTCATCAGCTATTCATCGATCCTTGCTGGGCTCCTCCAGTGCTCATCCATCACTCACACCCCGCCATCCACTTTCCAAACGTTTCCTATTTTCCCAGTGCTGTATTTCCCTGCTCAGACAAGCTGATCTTGCACCATCGATAGGCGGGGGCAGCTGTGCCCCTGCCCTCCGTGCTGGCAGAGACACATGGCTCTGCCCTGCACCAGAGGGGCAGCTGAGCCATCGTCACTGATTGAACCATGCAGCTGAGGGGCCTCCAGGAGCTGCTTCCCTGCCTGCGGGCCTCTGCTGCAGCAGGTCCTCCTCCTCCTCCCCTTAGGGTGGCTGAAACATGCAGGTGGAGCTGGTGCCCTCACAGCCAGGAAGGGCTGGGTGGGGAGTGATGTTCCCCCAGGTGAGGCACAGCCCTAAGGAAGAGCTGCCTTGCCTGAATGAGACTGGCTCTGGCGTCTGCTCTGGGATGCCCAGAGCCTCATCTTGGCCACAACCTGGAGTGGCATTTGCAAACAGCCTTGGTGGGCAGAAAACTGGAAAAACGTGTCACCATTTCAACTGGTGCCTCTGCTCATGGCTCATTCCCTGCTGCCAGTGTTCAGTGTCCCTGCAAGTGACAGCTTTATTTGTACCACCAGCATCAAGAGGATGAGCTGTGCATCAGGCATGGGTGAAAGGGCCAGTGCTGTCGTTCCCTTGCAGAAACTGCAGGCACTATAAATTCCCTCTTTCCTCTGGCTTCTGGCTGTCTGCCGGACACTGTGCTGTCAGCGTGATGTGCTTGGCACCAGCTGAAGTGACAAGGCTGTGTATCAGCGTTGGAGCCCTGTCAGCACCTCTGGAATGCACCAGCACAGAGCAAACCTGGGATTTGTTGCTTATTCAGGTGTCCTTGGGACTTCCCAAACCGGGACCTTGCTGCTGCACCGAGTGACTGCGCAGCCCCGTGTGCTGTGAGCAGGGGCGTGGTGGTGGCACCGGCGGCTGTAGTGAGTGACCAGGACACAGTGACATGTCTGCCGGTGAAAATACACCCCCAGCCCAGCCAGGGCATGGGGATCAGACACAGCTTCTGCTGGAGTGGGGAGGTACCTTTGGAAATATGGTAGGTGGGACTATAAACACCTTCATCAGCCTACTCACAGACCAGGGTGACTCTTGTGTTTGCAGCCCTTGTGGAAATCACACTGGCGTGAGCACTCAGAGCAGGAGGTACATGGTTTGCATTTTAATTAGCACTTGCCCTGCAAACAAAAACGCATCTGTAGAACCTCACTAGCAGAGCCAGTTCAAACTCGTGGAGCAATGGTTCAAACGAGTAACACCAGGCCAGGCTGCCTGGGCCAGGGTTGGTACTGGAGGTGAAGCTGCTTGGTCTGACCCTTTCCAGCCCTGCTGGAGCTGTTGGGAATGCTGCTGTCTGAGGCATCCGAGAGCCCTAACCAGGGAGAGATTTTCCTCCATCACTGCAACCAGAGATCTGTGATGCTGCTGCTACTGCCCTCGTTCTGCTTCCCAATACAATGAAAACCAGACTCGGGCTAATTAAGCTGGAAATACAAAATTGCAATTTGCAGCTGATTAAGTCTTTCAAACAATATTTATGTTAATCTTCTTCTGATTTATTTTCTTATAATGCCTTGACTAGGAGATAGTCCACTGCTTGGGGAGATGCTTCCAGACGAAGCCCAGCCTGCCCTGCCAGATACTGGGAGCTTGGAGTGAGGGTGTTTCACTCACGTGAAACGTGGTTACAGCCAGGAAAGATGATCTTGTCCGTCTGTGCCAGGCCTGTACTCAGCAGGGTGTGCTGAGTTGCAGTTCCTGGTTTTGCTGCAGGAGTGAGTCTGTCTGTGTCAGGAGAGGGCTGTGAAGATGTGTGGGAAGGGGCATCCAGTGGACAGCCAATTTTGGCTGGGGTGATTCTGCCTCTCCCGCACCTCCCAGACATGGCTTTGCTGTCACACGAGGAGGCTGCTCTGAAATGCTCTTTTGATTTTATCCTCTCATACTACAAGGGCCTATTGTAAAATCCCAGTTTCCTTCTGCACACTGTGCATGCGTATCCACTTCCGCTGTCCTCCAGCCCTTCTTCCAGCTCCAGAGTTGGCAGAGTGCTGGGCAAATTTCCACAGGACTTTTAGGAATTTAAGGAGTTAGTCTGTAGAAGTGTAGATGATAGAGACAGAAGGGACCTTGAAGTCATCTGGAGAGCCTGTTTCCTCAGACAGCATTCCCTCTTCCAGGTCTCCCCAGGTACATTTGTCAAATTTGCTCTCAGCTCCCTTTTCTGGAGGATGTTCTGCCTGGCTGCTCTTCTTCCTATTTTCCAGTTCCTTAAAAAAATATTTATTTGGACTGGAATTTTTCAGGGGCTTAAAGGTAACATGGTCTATGTTCACCCACCTCTTCTCCACTTTTTCCCTTTTTCAGAATATCTGTGGTTTACCCACCCTGGTCTTGACGCCTTGGGGTGGCTGCAGGGAGTCCCTGGGGAGGGGGCTCTGGGCAGCACAGGTGGAGGTGGGGAAGTGCTGGGGTGCCATGGGATGTCACTGCTGCAGGAGCCATGAACAGTCCCTGCGTGCAGGGAGGAGAGGTCCAGAGGTCAAGGGCTTTTCACTGTAGAATTGTTAAATTAACTATTAATTTAATTTTGATTAAATTAGAACTTTCTTTTTTTTTTTTTCCTTACCAGCAAATGATTCTCTGCATAATTAATCCTGGCTGAGACTGCTGATTCACTTGCTGCTGCTGGGGGCAGAGCATTCCATTGCAGTCCAAGATGTGCTGGGTTCCAGGGGCAGTCCTGTAGGAAAGCCATGCGTGGTCCTGGGGAGCACTTTGGTCCCCGGGACAGGGAAAGCACTGGATCAGATCCCCCCTTGCAATGAAACCATTCATTTTTATTGATAAGCCCACTCTCCCCGGGGTCTGGGGTGATGCTCCCCATTAACTGTGCCCACAGGGGCTGGGAGTGGCCTGGCTGCAGCTCTGTCAGGTGCAAGATGTCATCAGCCACAGCTTGATTGGATGAGATTTCTGGGGAGCGAGGAGCTCCCAAGCTTGTGGCAGTTACCAGCCCAATGTGGGCACAGGAGAATTTTCAGGTTTTTCTCCTTGGTGTACAGTTGTATCCTCCAAACACCCTTCAAAGGCTGACAGGCATCTCAAGGCGTGGAGAGAGCCCTTCCCTGCCTCCAGGTGTCTGAAAGCAAAAGAAATGGTGAGTTCACAGGGATTTGGGGTTTTAATCATGAAACATCATCTTTTAAAAACCTGCAGTGAGCGGGACAGTTGGTTTCGTTATTCTGAGCATGTCTGGCCAAAATCCTCTGCTGGTTACCAGAGATCCTTTCCCCTCTGCTGTGTGGCTGCAGCTGGGGCAGAGACCAGTGGTGGAGCAGGGATGGAGGTGGGACAGGGATCGCTGGCAGGGCAGGAACCACTGCTCCTGGCTGACGTGGGAGCCCCAGGGCTGGCAGAGGGAGCGGCCAGTGGGGCTCTGCAGTGCCTGGCTGAGGACGGCTGGGATTGCAGTAAAACTGAACTCAGCATCCAGGATGTTCCTGAGAGCCACCACCAAGGTGGTGTTGGGAACAGGCTGGTCCTGCAGCCAGCTGGGAATGCTGGTGAGATGAGCACTCGGTGCAGAGACCACGTTTGCTCTGCTTGTGCCCTCTGTGGTTAACACTCTGCAAATAACTTCTTGGCAATGACTCCAATTAGGCCAGGACATCTCCCTGTAATCTGGATCCCTGTTGTGCTGTCAGACTCAATTCAAATTTAATCTGCTAAAGGTGTATATCAGGCAGCTTTTTTCCTTAAAACAAAACTGAGGGGAAGATATCACTGATGGAAAAAATAATGCAAGTTCATATTCTTCTTACCTTAAGGAAGGAAAAGAGATGCCAGAAAACACAGCTAAATTTACATTTTAATGGGAAATGTTCTGACTGCCTGCTCCGAGAAACACAAATTGCTTTCCGGATGGGACCCTCACTTTATACCAAAGAGCAGGGAATTAAATCCAGCAGCCCCTGATGAGATGAAAGGGATATCTGGAGCCACAACCCCCGCTACCAGCCAGGCGCTGGTGGTGAGGCCAGGCTGTTGTCCCATCGAGACCAGGGGCACAGGCCAGGTGGGACTGAGGGACATGGCTCCTGGCTCCAGCAGCTGGAGGTGTCACACCAGGGAGTGGAGGGCTGTTTGCTGTGTGTTCCAAACCCTGGGTGACCGCAGCCCTGCCCTGGCTGGTGTACCCCACCCCACTTTGGGGGTGCTGACAGAAGGAGGGCTGGCTCAGAGGGGTCTGTCCTCATTTCTGCATGGCGAGGTGGGGTCTCAGTAGCAGTAACTGCACTGGCACAGGCGCCACTCCAGCTGTTCCCCCTGGCAGCTGCAGCAGGAGCCTCCCAAGAGCCCGAGCCCGAGGCACCTGTGCTCTCCGGGGAGTCTCTGCCCTCCTGTCTGCTCCTGGTCAGAGCAGCTCGAGCTTGCAGACAGGCTCCAGCAGTCCCTCTGCGGTGCCAGCCCGGTGTCTCAGACCCCCATGCAGCCAAAAGGAGAAGCTGCTGTTAATTTCTTTGCATCTTAAAGCTCTTTGAAGATGAAAGCACGGCACAGTGCTGCGTAGTCTTATCTCTGGCAGGGCCTGTCACCTGCAGACGTTTCTGGCACGTTCACGAGCACGGCAAAGACTCGTCCCTGCTGGGACTGAGCTCCTGGAGTGTCCCCACCCCATATGGTGCTTTTCCAGTTGTCAGAGCAGTTGTATGCAGTGGATGGGACGTAAATTCAGTGTCGTATGGCAAAGGCATCACTCAGACAAGGAGACAACGTGCTTATTGGGGATGCTTCCAATCCAGTAAAATAAGCAAAATCATCCCTGTTAGAGGCTCAATCAGAGCAGATGGACTGGCACCCACAAGGCTGCTTCCCTGGGGGAAACAGTATCACTGTCTGGAAACCAAGGCAGTGATAAATCACAGGTGACATTCAGTAATTTGTTACTGCCTTGTGCAAAACACTGCTGCTCCTCTGGGCCAGTCCTGGGCCTCTGCCTGGGATCACAATGATTCCGATCTTTACTATCATAATGGGCTTGTCACGGGTTAGATATTGACAGAAGGCTGCAGATGCAGGAGAACACAGACGTGGAGCTGCTGGAAGCAGAGCAGAGCATGGACCAGTGGCAGGTACGGCCGGCGTTTGCTGCTGTGGGAAGAGCTGTCCCCAGCTGCTGGGTCCGCAGGGCTGAGCGGGGCTGCTCAGAGGCCCTGGTGGCTCTTGTGTGCTGGGACAGAGAGAGGCAGTTTCTCGTGTTTTCAGATTGCCAGGCGTGGGCAGGCTCAGTCCTGCCTCACGCTGCGCTGGGAGCAGCAGGGCTGATGCTGTTGGTGGCAGCGGCGGCAGACGCGCCGGGCGCCCGCGGCGTGTGCGGCACGGCAGATGTTCTGCTGGGGAGGTGGAGCAGCTCAAGGCGAGTGCTGGGCATTTGGGTTTCACAGTGATGTGCTGAACTCCTGCCCAAAAAAGCGGAGCCAAGTTGGAAGGTGGCGGGGTGGGAGCTGTGGAGTTTGTTGGTCGCAGACAGGAGCTGTTGGGGTGAAGCTGTGGGCTGGAGCTGCGTACGGGGCCGTGCTGGAGGAGAGGGTGTCGGGCCCTTCAAAAACATCAGTGGGCACCTAGCTGGGTCCAAATTAAAGGCCTCAGTTCTTCTCCTTAGACAGGCAGTCTTTCACTGTTCTCCCTGGCAGCAGGATGCTCTGCACTGAAATACAGTGGAGGCTGGGACCCCTCCTGCCACGCTGGTGTGAGTGGCTTGTGGTGCTCATGGGGTTGACTCGGGAGCCACATCAGTGTTGAAGAGAATTCTGAAGACTCCCTGCAATGATCCAGGCCAGACCCAAAAGCAGGTGCCTGAGTTCAACCAGCAAGTTTGTGTCACAAGGACTCTGTGGGCTTGGCTGGAGTGAATGTTATTTCCTCCCAAAAAAATCACAGGGAGAAAAAACACCTACTAAAAATAAAACTTCCCACAATACTTCTATTGTGAAGTAAAATTTATGTTTTGATTTTGGAAATCAATGGCAATTCACAAATTATTCCCCTGTGCTGCCACAGGTCATCCGTCAGCGTTGGTCTCTGCTTGACAGGAGCCATTACGGGTTTTGTTTGGTTGTTTGTTCGATATTAGTGGTTTGTTCAGCTGCTCTCCAGGTCGGTATTGTAATGACAAATTACAGACTCGTGGGCTTTTTTTCCAAACAGTTTTAGAAAATGCAGCTGGATGACACCATCACAGTGCCACACAGTGAGCACACCAGCAGCAGCACCTGGGATGAAGCAGTGTTGAGGAGGGCATGTCCCCGTGCAGGTGAGCACCAGGTGAGTCTGGTGTGGGGCAGCAGGCTGGAGCTCCAGAGATGCGGCTCAGACACACTGCTGCCCTTGTGTCCCTTCATCTTCCCCACATTGTTTATCCTTGTGCCCACTGACAGTCTGGAGGGACCAGAACATTTCAGGATCACTGCTGCTTCCCCACTGTCCCGCCCGTTGCCTGCTGTGTTGGGATCCTGGCTGTGCTGGGATCACCTTTGCTGGTGATTCTTTAAGTGACCTTAAAACAGTCCTTCATGACACCTGTCGTGACGTGTGGGGGGTCCTGGCTGGTGGTGGGATGCACTGAGTGCCCTTGTGTGGCAATTCTGGGGGATGGAGCAGCAGTTCAGAGCCCATGGGGACACAAAGGGGGTCCCAAGCTGGGGTGGGTGTCCCTCGGGAAGGGGCTGTGATGCTGGCACTGCAGCCATCCCAGACCTGCTGGGCTCTGCAGGCGTGGGGCTCTTTGCCAGCACCAGGCCTGTGCTATTATGGGCAAATTACCTGCGGAACGCTTTTTTAATCTTGAGAGAAATAACTTGATTAGTAATTATTGATGCAGAACACTTGGGGAGTCTCTGCAGAGGGTGAGGACAGGCTGTTTCACTGGAGCTGCCTGTCAGTTTTGTCACCTAATTATAAAACTGTTCCGTGCCAAGACTCTGGACAGACAGAGGAAAAAATCCTCAGTGTAATTGTATTGGTCATATTTTATAGCCACTAATTACTTGCTTTGCAATTAGCATTTCTCTGGCTGGCTGGGGAGCTGTCACAGCCCTGGCTCATGACACAAAGCTCACTGCTTCCCGTGGCACTTCCTGGGGCTGGCAGGGAAGGGGATCAGGCCCCATGTTGCCAGTCTGCAGCCCCACAGCACAGGAGGGAAATGGGGGCTGGCTGTCACCGGGGTGCAGGTGAGGGATGTGACGGTGCCCAAATCTGGGACAAGATGCTGGGTCTGGGCTTGATGGCTCCACCTGAGCTCAGTGTGATCATGAATCAAAATTCTCATGTGAACTTTAGCTGCATCCATAAATTCTTCATTTATCATTATTAAAGATACGCCAACATTCAAACTCTGGTTTATAGCTGGAAATTTACCTTGTAGATTGTCTCTGATACAGTAAATATTCTTGTCCAAAGCCCATCAGGCAGCTTTCTACTTATTAGGAATTAATGACTCATAAAACAGAGCCAGAACAGGCTGTTGGTGTGAATGAAGAGAAGGCTGTGACTATTGGGGTTTCCCTCCTAATGAATTTTGAAGGGACCCCAATGAGCAGGTAATTGGGTCAGTCCACCCTCTGGGCAGGCCCTGGGGTGCGTTGCAGTGGGTCCTGACCCAATGTGGGATGTGGGGGCTCGGCCCTGTCAGGCTGCACCACCAGCTACCCTCCTCTTACATCTTACAATACGTATGCTAAGCCTCCGGTTCTCTCTGCACTGGCAAATCTTCAGAATCCTTCACCTCCAGAAAAGACCATCTGCTGCTGCAGCAGCATGGAAACAGCTTTGGGCAAGCAAAAGCTTTAGTTTATCATTTTAATTCAGCCCAATGCCAAATAATTTATTGTGCCTTCTGCAAGGTTTTTCTCTAAGTCTCTGTGTGGCTGGTGTTTGTTTGGGAAGTTTTAGGGATTTTGCATTTGTGCAAGTGTCTCAGAGCTGTCATGATATGGCGAGAGAACTTGTCTGGTCTGAAACCACCCTGGGCTGATGTGCTGTGCTGACACTTTCCCATAAACACATCAAGTCCTAAACTAAAACTCTTCTAACAACTAAATTAAATGGAATCAAAGATAAACCAGCAGTTAAATGCATTTGTGGATGCTGGGTGTGGTGCTACCGGTGGACTGGGGATGACGCGGCAGCGGGAGCTGCAGCCTGGCGTGTCCTCCTGGGGCTCAGAGCAGGAACGGCTCTGAGAGGGGTTGTACTGAATCGTCTGTCCATTTGTTGCTTCCTTTTGGCTTTGCAGAGGAAGTTTTGCATCCCAGTGCCTGATTTGTAGGACCTTTGCTCACTCGCTGGGACAAGCTTGTATTTTGGTTAAAGCATTACAGAGGGATACAGTGTGATAGAATGTGCAACGTTAACTTTAAGAAGCAATTATACCCCATAATATGACTTAATTAAAACTTTACACTTAAACCAAGTAGCTAATTACAGAGCTTTTAGCTTAATAGAGTGTGGGAAGGGATAATATAAATGGTAATTATTGAGTTAAGCAGAATGTAATGTGCATCCAGGGCTCACCTGGGACACCTCAGTCAATACTCAATTACTTCACTGCTCTCTGAAGTCTGCGTGGCACCCGAAGGCTCGTGCTTCCCTCCTGTGCCATCACCAGAGATGTGCCCGTGGCCCAGGCGGGTGGATGAGCGGTGCCAGGGCCAGAGAACGTCTCACGAGGCTGACGTGCCGTGGCAGCCAGCTCTCAGCCCATGCCCGACTTGCCCACCTCGGCCCAGCCATCTGGCCTGCGGCATGCGCCGGTGGTGCAGCTCTGCCCAGCTCCATCCTCTGCACAGCGCTGGGCTCCAGTGACGGACCTTGCTGCTTCCCAGCCCGGCAGAGCTCCTTGAGGTTTCTGCCATCGCTCTGTCCTGCAGGGAGGCAGAAGTGTTACGTGGTGTGCGTCTGTGCCGCTGGCAGAGCCTCCGGCCCTGTGCAGCCTGTGCCCTGCTGAGACCCCGTGCTTCTCCAGCGTGCCTTGATTGAGCATCATTCCTGGCATTGCACAGCCCTTACGGTAACACAGGGGAGAAATTCATTTAGCAAGGCTTAAGGTCAGATTCTGAGAGTTAACAGTTGCGAGGTCAGGAACAGAGAGTTACAGGAGGAAACAAAACACAAACCGCAGCCCTACACGGAGCGCAGGGGACAGGCTGATTCCTCAGCTCCGGGCGCGGTGCTGCAGGGCTCCAGCAGCATGTGGCCCCACGTCCGTTATGTTTGTGGCCAGCAAAAACAGAGGCAATGCTCCTCATGCCTTCCTATCAGATGGGAATGGATGGGAAGCCATCCCAGACCAACTGCCACATTCCCTTCTGGGGACGTCTGGTGAAGTAAACCTTCCTGCAGGCATAGCCCTGGAGAGCCGTCAGCACTGACCACAGCCATCCTGGCACTGCAACAACGGCCCGACAGCTGATGTGAGCTTAATGACTGCATGTGAATGTGCTGACTGGCAGGCACTGGGACTTGCTGGCTGGGGAACTGGGACTTGACACAAAGCCAGAGGTTTCTGGCTGGAAAATTCTGGCTTGTTTGGGAAAGGTCACTGTGATGCTTCAACACTTGAGCTAGCTGGATTACGAACAGCCCCAAAAACCCAGCGGTAAATGGAAAGTGGGATAAGATGTCTCGCAGGTTCCTCGGCAGGTGATCTGGGCAGGCTGGCACTGAGAGAGGGAGGGCACGATCCAAACTGCCCCCGTTGCAGGCAGAGGTGAGACAAGCTGCTGGCCAAAACACGGTGAGCTGAGATGAGAGTGAGGAAGGGCTGGGTAAGGACGGCAGCTGCGGGCAGCTCCAGGCCTGTGGTGAGTATCTCAAAGCCTGGGGTGCCATCAAGGGTCCCCAGTCATCTGCAAGGGAAGAGCTTCTTTAGAATTACTAACAGTGGCATCCTGTGTCCTCTTTGGTCCAAGCTGATGTTTGCTGAAGGATATTGGAAGAATTAGTAGAGCTATTTCTCTTTAATCCTGTCCCAAGTGACAGCAAAATCAAACTAAAAGGCAGGAGATTGTGTGCTGTTGTTTTAGGCAAGAGCCCAGTGGTGTTAACGAAGGGTTTTATCATTATGAGGGCTGTTTGATTTAGAGAATAAAATAACCCAAGGTAACAAAGCAGGATGAATAAAAGCTTAACAGCATGAAAAGGTATTATAGCCCCACAAATTCTTCAGAGAACTTGTCTGGGCTATCCCACTCCTCCTTGAGACCAGTGACACTGCCAGCCAGTGCTGTCTTTCCCTCTGGGGCTGTTCGTACTTGGTTGCTGGATTTACCCTTTCTAGGAAAGAGGTTTTAGGGGCAGGCAGATGGTGGCTTTTGGCAGGGATGCAGCATTGTGTGGCTGCTGGGGGGTTCAAAGAGCCAGGATACCATTTCTCACTGTTTGTGGTTTGACTTTTATTTGATGAGGCAGGGGATATAAATAAATGGGCTGTGTTTGCAAGGGTGATGCTTCTGCATCTCTGACTGGCATGAACAAGGTCTAGGGGGGGAATAGTGGGTAGGGATGTTTCTGAGAATCTTCTTCAGTCTTTGCTCTCCTTTCCTGGCAATATCAGCAAGCTCTCCAGCACTGCTGCTCTCTAATCTAATCAGACCTAGGGAAACAGGATTTGCCGCAGTGTCTGACCACTTAGATACCCACTAGCAGAGTAAATACCAGACATGTTCTGTGAGAATGGCCAAAGGCTACTCCAGCCCCTTTTAATGCAGAGACAAGATCTCTGGAACCCGGACCTCTCCCTGCTTTGGGCTGCTGCTCCAAATTCCACCACTGCTGGCCTTTAGCAAGACTCTGCAGGTGGGTTCATCGATACAGAGGAGGATCTGTACGTGGGGAACTCCGACCAGGGGGTGTGCAGCCCCTTCCTTCTCATGAGCATTTATAGGTGTCTTCCAAAGTGTTTTCCTTTATGATTCTTGATTAGTAGATAAAAGGCCATTTCTTCTTTTAATGGAGTCTCTGATGTTAATGGTCTCCCTCCAGTCAGATTAAGGTGTTTTGTCCCATTTTACTCTAATGGAGGATGATTGAGAAATATCTGGTTCACAGCTGGCTCCTTGCACTCTCACTGTGCTGTGCTGCTGCCACTGAAACGCTGCCGGGAAATAAAAAAAAAAAAGGCTGGAGGAGATCACCCCATCCCTCCACAGGGGCTTCAGCACTCTCTCCTACCAGCCTCTTCTGTGCTGTGGGCACATCCTGGGACCGTCCCAAGAAGCACGTGGAGAGTAGGGGGAAGGCTGTGCTGGGGCTGTGCTCACCCCACTGAGCTCCTGGGGCAGCTGGTGCTGCAGCGACTGCATGCAGTGGGAGCTGTGCTGCCCGCCTGCCTGGTGCTGCCTGCCTGGTGCTGCCTGCCTGGTGCTGCCCTCCCTGCCTGTCCTCCCTGCCTGCCCTCCCTGCCTGCCTGGTGCTGTCCTCCCTGCCTGTCCTCCCTGCCTGTCCTCCCTGCCTGCCCTCCCTTCCTGCCCTCCCTGCCAGCCTCTGCCATGTGCCATGTACAAGGGCAAAGCAAAGCGCTGGAGTCTGCTGGATAATCAGAGCTATTAGATGCACTCGTGTGTGCAACAGTGTGTGAAATGCAGATGGCTGGAGGACCCTGGGGAGCAGGGGAGGACAAGTGGGGATGTGCCCATGTCTGCTGAGGCCAGGATGGAGCACTGGCTGTGGTTGCTGGTCTGGGGGTCCTGGTGTCCCTGAGCCCTACTCAGCCATGGGCATCTCTGACTCGCACAGAGCAACTCCCCAGGCTGTGGTTGGTCCCATTGTATTAACAAGGCACCACTTCTGCATTTTAAGTGTGTGCTCCTTGATATTGTCCTGCCTCTAAATGATCCTGGAAATGCATTGTCTACTTAACTACTTTTTAATTAAAAGTCAGGGATATTAGAAAAGAGAAATCAATTCTTGTCACAATTAAGACTTGGTTTGAACAATTGCAGCATGTTTCAGTGAAGGATCCTCTCTGGGCTTATTGATCTGTATTGTCATAATGTCTAGGTTATTGCCATGGCTCAGACAGTCTTAAATGAATATTTCGCCTGAATTATGTATGTTATCTGGCAGGCAGAGGAGGCTGCCTGCTGCCACTCAGAGCCTGCAGGGCTCCCCGGGTCCCCGTGCCTGCCGACTGAGGCCTGGGCTGGGATGAGCACCTTGTCTCCTACAGTGTCAGGCTCTTCTGTGAGCCTGGTGATTGCGCCAAGGGCCTGGTGACTGGTTGGGCAAGTCAGGTAGTCTTGGGGTTTGCAGCCCCATGTCTCAAAGCCTGGAGGCAGCCACAGGGCAGCCAGTGGCACCAGCTGAGCAGGAACTGGCCACTGGCGGTGCCCACGGAGGTTCCTGCACCCGGTGCAATGCTGCGTCTCCCTGCTAACGGGAGCTGGAGCAGGACCAGGAGGGCAGGCTAGCACAGGGGCTGGAGCCTTCCCCACAGGATAATTGGTGAATGTCTGCCATGGAAGTCTGTCTCCCTCTCCTTCTCCCCTTCCCTCTCTTTCTCTTCCTCCCTCTCTCTCTGCAGAGAGGGGTTGGTGGGAGGTCTCCGGCGCTCTCCACTGTGAAAGTGACAGGAGAGTAGGAGGCTGATTAACCAAAATCTAATATGATGAAGGACCTTTTTAAAGGTAGGAAATGTCCCAGTTATGGCTTGTCTGCCCTTTAAAAGTTTTTGAAAACTAGGGGGTCTTGGAGGAAAGAAAATTGATTTCTCATGGTTTCTCTTGTACCTTGGGGCAGAAAGTAAATTCAAAGGGGCCCTGCCATGAAAGGTCAGTCTGCTGCTGTGGCTGATAATGAGATCTCTCAGAGATAAATCAAAACACTTGGACTTCGCCACGGAGCAGCTACTGGTTTAACCCAAGATTTGGAATCAGGAAGAAGAGAGGGCACATGCTAAACCTTGCTATGGAAGCAGAAGTGGCAGCAGTAATGCTGTAGCCCCCATTGTGTTGGTGCCAGGGCTGTTCCCTCTTGCCTGGTGGTGCCTGGCACATCCAGCACCTCCCCACAGTTTGTGCAGAGCCTCTGGCCCCCACCAATGTACTTTTCACATAACCACTGCTCCCTTACATGCAGTGGCACATCAGCAGCAGTTTACCCAGCTGTGCTCCCTTCTCCCTGGGCTCCCCCCAGTCCTGTGAGCCACATCCCCCAGACTTGGGGGCTGGGGAAAGAGAACCCTGATCGCCTTGACAACACTCCTTGTTAACCAATGGCCGTGGCTTCCAAGACTGCAGCCCACTAGATCCCATTTACTTTGTGATAAGTAGGATTCACATAATAACTTCTGCCTCGTATTAACGCCTTTAATCTGCAGACCTCAGAAAGAGATGAGCCAGAGAAAACCAGGAGCGAGATGCTCAGGAAAAAAGAAAAGAAGCAGAGAAAAGTGAGTAGGATGAACTCTTTACCTCTCTATCCCATTAGCATGTTTGCCATGGATTGCAAAATCCTGTTAGGCACAGGCAGCCTGCAGATCTCGAGGCAGCACAGAGCCTGCGGAATTAGTGGTGGCTCTGGCTCTCCTCGAATGCTGGCTGCCCTCAAGGTGTTGGGGAGGGCTCCAGCACAGCCTGCCCCTGGCTCCAAGTGCCTCTCCCTCACTGGGACTCCCCAGCTCCGATATTTGTTGCCCTTCGTTTTGGGTTCAGTGACCCTCAGGCTCTGTGTTCATGCCTTCGCTGTGTGACTAATTGGAAAAGTGTCTAATCCTCTTCTCCACCGATGTCACCGTTATGCAGCCTGTGATTAAACATGCTGTCAGCTGCTGCTGTTTACAGATAACAATGCTGCTTTCTCTCATTCCGACACTATCAGACTCATTAGGAAGGTTTATGGATAAATTAGTCAGTCTGAGATTGAATAATGTCTGAAATGCAGGCACTGAGAACTGCACCTTCCTGCTCTGGGTAGCCAAATGTGACGGTGACCTTAACCACTGCACGGGGCAGAGGCCCAGCCCCGCACCAGGGTGACCCCCAGATCTGCAGCCTAATTGCTGTCCCCATGTGGGCTCTCTTCATGGAGACTCTTCCAGGGGTGAGCCCCCCCACTTCTGGTACCAGTTTGGAGACAGCAGTAAGTGTCTGGTTGACAAAATCCTCCCTGATGCTTCATTACAGCAGATTCTGCAATACACATAAAAAGAGGCTCTTTTCCCTCTCCTACTGCATGAAACACTCATACATTTCCAGAGAAGGTTCCTGGTAGGCTTGGTGTATGGCTGTTCAATACAGCAGGAGCAAACTGCAGCTGCAGATGGGAACAGGTTGTTTCTGCCATTTGTTATTTTTTTCTCTAATTATGATGCAGATTGGATGCTCTCTCCAGCATTCCCTCCCTTTCTGTTTATTCAAGCAGGATTTTTGTGAGCCTATACGCCAATCTCTTTCTGGGCCCGGAGTGCCCCATTAGAATGGAGCAGAATTTATTGCTTCCCTGAGCTGCAGCCCTTTCCCCAGTCCCCTTCCACCACTGGCCAGCGCTGAGCCGGGACGGGAGCAGGGCTGGGATGTACTGCTGAGGAGGATCCCTCTCCCCATCATTGGGACAGGGCTGGCAGGACCCCCACGGCACGTATCCTGGGGGATGGTGTGGCTGGCAGCTGGCAGTCTCTCTCTCCAGGGCTGCATCTCGCCCTGGCAGGGTGGCAGGAGGAGCAGAGGCACCTGCAGGCATGGAAAGCTGTCCTGCTCTCTGCTGAGCAGCGAGCAATCTGTAATTACTGGAGAGCTTTCAGGGAGCTGGACACACCATGCTGGTGCCTTATTCAGAGTCTGCCCGAGTGCTGAGTCCTGGAGTGCAAAATGCATCTACGAATTAGCCACAGCTGGATTAAACTGCTAATTATAATTTGCAAAGTGTATTCCCTTCTTCTATCATGGATGAATGAAAAAGACTCACTCTGTATGACCTCCCTGTCACCCTCACTCCGTGACGGGGGGGATAATTGGTGAATGTCTTGTGGTGATTGAGTTACCAAGTGAGTCCTGAAGTGTCTTTCCTCATCAGTGTGTCATGCAAGCTGCATCTCTGATTTGCCTGATGAGCGAGAGCCAGAGCAGCATCACTCCATGGAAATCCACAGCAGTTCAGTGCCCTTGTTGTTGTTAAGGGGCATTTACTGCCACGTTATTGAGGGGCCAAGAAAGTTAGAAATCTTGGTAATGCATTTGAAATGGTGATCAGCACAAAGATATAAACATAAAAAAGCTCTTAATAAATAGAGGAAACACCATGAAACTGGGGAATCCAGGCCCAAGGTGCACTGGCGCTTTGGGGTCCCCCTTTAGGGTGCACAGGGACGCTCTCCTCAGGAGCAGTGTGAACCAGACTGGCACTTTACTTAGTCTTCAAATTAACCAAGGTTTGGGTTGCAGATTCAGCGCAGTGCAGCTCAGAGCTGCTGAGGGAGGTCTGGGAAGAGCTCAAGCTGGGGAAGGAGCCTGGCACCAGGGCAGGCACTGGCCATTGCTGTGGCCACTCTGGAGCTTCTTCCCTGGCACTCAGCGCTGGACACTCACCTCAGAAGCCACATGACCAGCAGGACCAGCCTGTCTGAAACGCCTCTGAGACCGAGTGATGGCCACATGCTGCAGATCCCTTTGTGAAACATAACCAACCTGCTGTAAGACCATTTCTGATGTGACTGAAAATGAAAATCCCGATGACAGCACTTCAAACAGAACTGCTGCAAATCTCTATAAGTGGTTTTAATGAAACCAGCCAGGAAGAGAAGGAGAGCAAATCAAAGGTAGGACAACTCCTTTGTTCAAATTACTGTAATTGGTGTCAAAATTACGTTAGCGGTTGTTTGCACCATTATACTTGAGGTACATCCTCATTTCTCCCTCAGTTCTCAGAGGTTCACACACCTGAGCTCTCACTCTGCACCTCTGCCTGTCACGCAGAGCGAGTGAAGCCACAGCAGAGGGGCAGGCTGAGGGGGAAGAAGCCTGCGTGTGCAAAGGCTGGGGTGCTGGCATCCTGCCTCGTGCTCAGCACCACAGCAAAGCATCTCTGAGGGGCAGGACCTGCCTCCTCCACGAGCCTTCCCGCTGCTCCCGGGGCGCGTTTCGAGGAGCAGATCCCACACACGACTCCCGAGCTCAGCGCGTGCCTCCAGGTGCCCTTCAGGCTCTGTCACCACACTGCGACACCTGGATCCCTCCTGTCTGGCTCTAATTAACAGTGTGTGGTAATTTGTCTCTGGTTGAGTTGGAACTTAACACCGAGAGGATCTGTGCCCCAGCCAAAGGTGGGGTTCATACTGATGATCACAGAACGGGGTATGACTTACATAAGTGTAATGATATTATGCTGCCTGGAGCTCTGGATTTTCTCAGTATATGATAAATGTGAGGCATTTAAAAAAATTAGACACTTACTCTATTTTACATTATTTTCTAGAATGTGGATATCTGTGGGCTGTCTGGAAATCCATTAGCAAGAAATGTAAAGATGCTTAAAGGCATTTACCCAGATTAGCTGCGTTTATGCAGTCAAGGGTCTTTTATGTGATTACCTTAAAAGCTAAAGAACTGCTGCAAAACATTTATTGTGCAGACATCCTGAAGCAAAGAGTACAGATCTGACAGAAAGACAGAGCTGTTAAAAAACAAGTGCACAACTCTGGTTGCTTTGTATTTGCAGACAAACAACCCAAAAGGTAGAAGGGTTTTCCCTTTGCAGCCCTGAGGCCGGGCTGTGCAGCTTCGAGCGTGAGATTTATGGGGAAGCTTTATATTAACTTTCATTTTCACTGTGATTTCTGCCAGTTAGCAGGAGGGGATGAGCAGGGATGGGCCAGCACTGGCTGTGAAGGAGCGCTGTGCCCCTGGGAAGCAGTGTCCGAGCCCTGGGATCAGCTGGGGTGGCACACTGGTGAGGTGCCGTTGGGACCGGTTTGTCTGAGCCACTTTCCTCTGTGGGATATTCCCTAATGCCAGGCATGCTTGTGCTGTATTGCTGAGGCTTCCTCTGCTCTGGCTCTGCCCTTGTCACAGCAGAAGCAGCAGAAGTCCTGCAGCATGTTTGTGTGACATGCCCAAAACAGTACAAAATTGCAGAAATCCTTTGTTTTTCATTGTACAAAAATACTTGCAAGTGTGGAAGAGAAAGGAGAAGGGCAAAAGCTTCCATGAGGTTTCTGCCTGCTCTGTCTTTTGTCAAGGATTGCTCTTTCAGCTGTACATTGAGGCCTGCATCCTCATGGCTCCTTTGTCCTTTAGCATAAAAAGTAATTTGTCAGCAAAAGAAGTAAAGTTTTGTTTTTCAGTACAGATCTGGCTGTCCTCCCACTGAGACTTTCAACTCTTTATCTCAGGAATTGATGGCCTTGGTTTCTGATTCTCTTTCCTTGGTGTTTGTATTGATTTTTTTTTTTCCAGGAGGGTTATTTTCACTGTGGTGTCAAAACTATCTTTCTGTCTCCACTTACAGCAGGTAATAGCTCAGCTTGGCCAATTGCACATTTTCTGGGCTAGCCCTGCTCTTTGCACAAGTTCCCCTGACAATCTGGAGCCTGGATGACCCGATGTCTTTGCTTTCCCTTTGCTCTTGTCTCTGCAGGCTGCGGCAGCACTCAGGAGTGGGTAAGGGCAGCAGCCCCAGAGCTGGATGTGAGCAGCAGAGGTGACCAGACAACCTGGGTATTCCTCTTCCTTCTCCTGCAGATCCTGACCCTTTGTTGGGCTGCTCAAGGAGCTGGTTGGCTGTGCCATCCCGGGGACAGCATCCCTCCACCCTGTCCCTGGCTTGCCTTTGGGCTCGTGAAGAAATCCAGTAGTGTCCATTAAAGGCTGCTCTGTTTTCTTCACTCCAGCAACAGCTTTGTCATCTGCTGTTGCTGAAACAAAATCCACGAGATCATTTCCCCAAAACATGATACTTAAAATCTTAATTAAAATACCTCTGGCTGTTCTAATACCAAGATTCTGTAAGTGCTTGGAATAGTATTTCAGATAAATGGAAAAGCTGTGTACTTTTAACATGACAGACCCTTCTTCTAGTAAAACATATCTAACATCAAATCCTCCATATACATCCAAAATCCTCTGCCCTGCCTGGCTCCTCAATGACAGGAAAGTGTACACGCCTGTGGAGTCTGGTGGTGAATGGAGCTGTCCCGGGGGTCTGGATTGATTTGCTTCATGACATTGATACCTTCCACTGTCCCAGCAGCGAGACCCAGTGCGTGAATACTAAAAGGAAGCTGCTGTGCCTGGAGGCAGGCAAGCGAGATCCCGTATATTACACTGTGAGAGCTGTGTGTCATATTAGAGCAATCTGGCTTTAAAGGGCATCTTTCAAGCACAAACTAGCTTTTTACCACACTTGACTGCTCACACAAATAACTGTGATTAAAGGTCAAGTGCCTGGGTTTTTCTATTCTACTCCTTAAAAATTTATATGCGAAAGAAAACCTAGAAGTTAACATAGCATGAAATTGTTATGCAGTTCTGAGCCTTTAACGACAACTAAATATCACTTTTCTTCCTGGGTGGCTTGAGAAATCTTCAGTAATAACGGGTCACTTCTTTTGGTTTCCACTTGAGGAAGATTATAAATAAACCCTGTCTTTTGCTTCCCTGCTCTGTAACACGATGGAGGGAGGGTTTTGACTGCATGAACTTGTGCCCCCAGCCAGCATGGATGTTCCTGGTCTCACCGGGAGCTCCTGGGCTGCAGGTGCACGGCAGGAGGGGCAGCCGGGCTCCAGCGCTGGTGCAGCAGCACACGAAGCACTGAGCCACGCCGAGCTCTCCCGGATGGCAAGAACATGGATAAATGGGAACTTCCTCCCTAGTAAAGTTAACACAGAGAGGAAAGGTAATGACCATGTTTGCAAAAGAGCTGAGAAATGATGGGAGAGCTGGAAACATCCTCCGGCTTCAAGCGTCCAGCTGGGCTTGGCCTGCGGTCCGAGCACCAACTCCCGTGAGCAGGGGTTGGGCATGGGGTACCAGAGCCCGGCCGAGCTGTGCTAGACGGAGGGAGGATCGATGTTTTTACTTCAGACCTGCAATAGTTTACATTTGACACACAATCACAGCGAAGGGAACATCCCACAGGAACAAATGTTTGCTTTGGTATCATGGTATCCACCACCGGGGGGAAGCCGGCGGGCACTCAGCCTGACTAAACTTTGCAGGAACCTGCAACACCTACAGCTAGCAATGATCAAACCTTGTTGAGTTCCTCTCGCGATGCAGGAGGCTGTGGGCCTGGTGGCAAATACCTCGGCTTCGGTGAGCCAAGAATTGCCTCCCCCAGCCCAGGCAGCCCCCCGCAGCCTCGCGGTGCTGTGCTTGCTGCCACAGCACTGCCCTGGCTGTGTGTCAGCTGCCTCTTCCTGGGCATTTTTGCTTTCACAGCAGTTGCTGGGCTTGGAGGAGCTCGACATGAAGCTGGGAATAAAATTTCAACCCAGAAAGGCAGGACAGAGGGCTCGACAAAACTGACATTCCTGGGCATCGCCTCCAGGCCAGGGCAGGGATGAGACCTGCCCCGCTGCTCTCCTGGGCCCGGTGCTGCAGGAACGAGGCTCTAACCCAACACTCCTCGCTATCAGCAGCACGGAGCAAACATCATCTGGGCATGGGGGCGGCACAGCCCCGCCGATTACGGCAGCGGCATCAGCGAGGGCTGCCCGTGCCACAGCAGCCCTTTGGTTTCCATGGGGAGGGCAGTCTCTGCCCTGGGCAGCAGTTCCAGCAGCCCAAAGCCCAGCACGGCCGCGTACAGCCTGTCCCCTCAGCAGCCAGCCCGGTGACCGAGCGCGGTGACCGAGCCCGGTGACGGAACCCGCTGACCGAGCCCCGGCCCTGCCCGTCCCGGCGCCGCCCTCAGCCGCCCCCACAGCGACC
>VZTF01007421.1:1694745-1734551 GCA_013397755.1 Cnemophilus loriae
TGGGAGCGGCCGGCTCGGCTCGGCGGTGGGGTCGCTCCGGGGCTGGCCGGACGGGTTGTGGCGCGGATGTGCCGCCGCTCTCCGGGGCGCGGACACCTGCCGGAGGAGCGGGAGAGGACGGACGGGTCCTCGTGGAGTGACCGGGTCAGCCCGGGCTGTCCCGGTCCCCGCGATCACCGGAGGCACTAGGCAGCGCGCTGCCAGTGCCGTGACAGGGAGACGGTTCGAGCCCTGGGATCCGTGTTCGTGGAGGTTGCGGTGCCGCGGACGGACCCCGCTGGTCCCGGAGGCGGGAAGAGTGTCTCGGAGCATCCCGGAGCGCTCCGAGCGGAACGGTCGTCAGGGATGTGGCCGGCGGGGATGCGCCGCCGCGCCCCTTGTTCCCGGTGTCTGAGCCCGAGGCTCAACCTGCCTGTCGGGGGCTGTGGCTGTTTGCTGGTTGTGGAAGGATCGTGAAGCTGTGAACTGAGGGAAATAGCTCTTCCTGTCAAAGATGGATTTGGCTGTTTTGTGGAAAAAGGGTGTCGTTTGCCAGGGAAATCCCTCTTTCAGAGCAGCTGCTGGTACCTTCCAGTTCCAGCATCCGCATGCTATGGGCATGGTACCGTGTCAGTGTTGTCTGTGGTGTCCGAAGAATCGTCCCTGGAATGGCACAGTCGTTAGGGCACTGATCAGGTACCTGCGAGGTTGTTCTGGGTGTGCAGAGAGAGCTTCGTGGCGCTTGGTGCTCCCACGGTGACGCCATGGCCGGTGGGGCCGGGGTGGGAGCTGCTCCCACGCCCTGGGACCTGGCACAGCATGGCACTAAGCTTCCCCATGCATGGACTGGGTGGGTTTTACTAGCATTTCCTGTGTCAGTGGTTCTCCAAACATGCTGTCTTCCCTGCAGTTGTCCTGCTGGACTCAAAGGAATCGCAGGCGGAGCTGGGCTGGACCTCACACCCATCGAACGGGGTAAGCACGGGGGTGGGACTGTCCCTCTGCACCACTGGAGAGGGTGAAAGGGTCTGCCAGCCTCCTGGTGCTCAGCAGCGTTTGAAGTGCTGCGGTGTGAGCGCTTTGCTTACCACAGAGCTGGGGTGGGGGCTGGCAGCCCCGGGACCTGCTCGTTCAAGGTCGATGGGTAGCTTGGCGTGATCAGTGAGCCCCTGGGAGCAGAGGGAGGAGTGAGGCATTGGCTGCGTGAGCCCTGCGACTGGCACGGAGTCCCTCCTCGAAATGGATTTTACACTACTAAAACAAGCAGATAAACACTGGCTAGCTAAGGCTTTGTGTTGTGGTTCGCACACACCAGCATGAGCACCAAGGGTCCGTCAAGGGCTGTGGCTGGGGAAGTCACTGGGAGCTGTGTCAGGTTTGTTTCATCAGCCCCTGGATTTGCTGCTGGTGTCAATCTAGAGCTGCTTTCAGTAAGCTTGGAGTTGTGCTCCTTGCAGCTTTGGGTTCATTTTCCCGAATGGAACCGAAGCGTTCAGAGGGAAGAGCAATAGGTCCTGGGGTCATCTGTGTGGCACAGCTGTTTGTTTGCAGAAGAAACTCTGTTCTGGGTATGTTTTGACTATTTTGCATAAATTTACCCCCAGGAAGAATTGGTTTGGGAAATTGCCAGGTCTGCATTCAGGCTGTGAGGGTTGAATCATCATTTCACTGATCAGAATCTCTGCTGATAGCTTTAGGGGAACACTGTTTCACTTGCAGTGGGAGGATTTGTCCTGTTGCAGCGAAAACTTTTCCTGGCAGAGAAGCTGCTGTTGCTGTTCATGAAGGCGTTTAACATCCTTGTGCGATGGTGTGACTGGTGTCACATCTCCTTAGACATCTTGGATTTCTCTGGGTGGCCCAACCCCATCCAGCATTACAGTGCGTGGTAACACAGTGGATGCACCTTCCCAGGGACAGAAAATCTGAGGAGTGTGTGGGAGATGAAGGCTCTGGCTCCTCAGTGGACGATGTGTCCAGAATCAGGCTTTGTTTTCCAAGATCTGCTGCCAGTGCTGCCTTTCTGGTTGTGTCTTGACGTTTGCACCTCTGCAGAGAGCTCAGGTGTTAGGTGTTCCAGGAGCAGGGTTACTGCAGCTGGTGGGTTTGGTGGGCTGAGGACTTCCAGTGCCAACGACGTAATGGTAGGGAGGCTTGTGGCAGGGACATTTATACTGGTTGGTGTGTCTGTGCTGGGGCAGCTCCCGAGCTGCTACAGCCCTTTGTGTTCTGCCCCCAGTGGGAAGAGATCAGCGGCGTGGATGAAACCGACAAGCCGATACGCACGTACCAGGTCTGCAATGTCATGGAGCCGAACCAGAACAACTGGCTGCAGACAGGCTGGATCGCCAGGCGTGACGGCCAGAGGATCTTCATTGAGCTGAAGTTCACCCTGCGGGACTGCAACAGCATCCCTGGTGTGACGAGCACTTGCAAGGAGACTTTCAACTTGTACTACGTCGAGTCTGACTCCGACCTGGGCCGGAGCGTCCGTGAGAGCAAGCACACCAAGATCGACACCATCGCTGCTGACGAGAGCTTCACGCAGGGAGACCTGGGCGAGCGCAAGATGAAGCTGAACACTGAGCTGAGGGAAATTGGGCACCTGAGCAAGAGAGGCTTCCACCTGGGCTTCCAGGACGTGGGCGCCTGCGTGGCGCTGGTCTCCGTGCGGGTCTATTACAAGAAGTGTCTCACCACTGTGCAGAACTTGGCCATGTTCCCAGACACGGTGGCGGAGACGGCCTTTGTGACGTTGGTGGAAGTTAAGGGCACTTGTGTGGCTCATGCTGAAGTGGACATGGATAATCCCCCCCGGATGCACTGCAGCGCGGAGGGCGAGTGGCTGGTGCCCGTAGGGAAATGCATGTGCAGCCCTGGCTTTGAGGAGAAGGACGGGGGATGCAGAGGTAAAAGTGGCCATTGGTGTCCTGGCAGTTTTTGTCTGTGTCAGTCCATGCTGCTGCCAGACCTCTGTGGTGCCTGAGCACAGTTTGGACAAGTGGAATTGTCTTTTGTCAGCAATATGTTTCTTTGGGTGATGGCAGCTCCCCAGTGAACCACCAGACCTTTGTTTGGAGGGTGGCAGTTGGAGGGCATGGGGCTGCTCTGCAGCATGGTGCTGGTTGGGCAGACGTGCCAGAGCTCTGGATGCTGTCAGGCATTTCCCACAGCTTTATCTGTAATGTTAAAATTACTCTAGAACATTAATATCCCTATTGATATGCTTTGGACACAGTTTAATAATTCGGTGACTCTACAGCTCGCAAGGTTATGTTTAAGGACAGCTGCAGAAATGGACGTACCCTCTGCCTTAACAAGGCATCCCACTAACAAACCTGGGGCTGTGACCACTTCCATCTTGCTTTCAAAGGCAGCTGAGAGCCAGGTGTGGGATGCTGGCTGTCATGCACTTCCTCAGAGTGTGTGAGCCTCCGAGTGGAGAGAGTTGCTGGGCTAATGCCACCCCCGGGCACCTTCTTGCCAGCTGGGACCTGGGAAAGGGGATGCGTTCTTCAGTAAAACACATCTGAAAAGACCCTTTGCTGCCCATGCCTGCTGTCCAGATGATACTTTGAATCTCTCCCTTTTCACCTCATAAACAGAATGGGAGGAAGACAGCTGAATAAGTCCCAGGCAGGTAGAGTTCCCCCACACTAGGGGCAGGTGGTGCAGTAGGAGCATGAGCTTTTCCCGTGGAATCAGATCTGCTCTTCAGGAGTGCCTCCAGGCTTTGCACTGTGCTGATGGTGCCGCCTTCCTCCAGGTGGTGGGATGCCCTTCCCGGTGCTCTGGGCAGTGGCTTCTCCTTAAGAAGACCTTATTAAAGCTATCGAATTGAAATCTCAGTGCTGTTGATTGCTTCAGTGGCTGCGTGGCAGCTTGCCATGCTTTCCACATCTGTTTGGAGTGGGGATTTACATAGTGAGTCCCAGAAGGCTTTTGCTAATGTTTCAGGTTTCTCTGTGTTGAGTTTAAATAATTCATATTCTCTGAGGAAAAATATTTGAAGTAATTTAATGGACATAATTAAGTTTCTCTCCCCTCTCACAGAAAGCAGGTCATTAGTCATTCTCTGTGGAGCAGCGTCTGATGTCTGGTCAAATATCAGAAAATGGTTTTTAAGGGTTGAAAGTTTTGGGTTTGTTTGCAGCCCTGCATTAGCATAGTGCTAAGTGAATAGCTTTAAAAGATTTCTGATGAAAGCAGCCAGGGCTGTGGAAATCCTTCAGTGAGGATAAAAGCCCTTGAGCTGGAGGCAAGCAGATACTTCGGGAGTTTGGGGATGTTAAACCAGCCAGGTGACGGCACAACACACCTGGCTCCACCACCGTGATCCTGTGGTGGTGGCTTTGGAGCGCTCAGAGGGTGTGAATCTGCTGGATCCTGCTGGCCCACGACACTTCTTGGCCACAGTCTCTGTTGCAGCTCCTGTGGGCCTGAGAGGTCCGGGTGGTGGCCTGGGGGTGGTGAAGGCTTTGCTGCTGCTGGTGCCTGTGGGGTGGCATGGGGGCCAGGGTCGCGCTTGTGGGTGGTGCTGGCAGCAGGACTGCGGTGCTGGCGACAGTGGAGGATGCAGGAGGTGAGCTGGTGAAGGTGTTTAAACTTGGTGGCAGAGCTGCAACCCTGATTTAACTACTGAAAGCATCCTGCGCCAAGACTAGGTTTGTGTCCTCACTGTCAGATTAGGAGAGATGAAAACAAGGCCAATAGGACTTATGACTCTGCTAATTCTGGGTGCAGGAAAGCTGAGTCTTTCCATGTCCGTCCTCCTGTCCTGCACCACTGCTCCAGAGGCACCCCAGCACTCCTGACACGTTTGCATGTTTCCGATGAATCATTTTGGCGTTCGGTGGAGTGCAGCCGTCTCTGGGGTGGGACTGCACAACTTTAGTGTCTGTTTAACATCCACTCACGAAGGAGAGGAGAGTTTGTCACTGAAAATGCACTCAGACTGCTTGTCTTGTCTGATATATCTCTGTAGCCAGATGCTGCTCAGTGCTTACTCTGACCATAAAACCCATTCCCAGAAGATGCATGGCAGGCAAGTGGGCAGTCCTGTGCTCTGTGGATGATCTCTTGCCCATCCCTGTTTTGTTTTCACTTGGCTTCTCAGCTTTGATGTCTTTTTACCATTAATTTTGTCAGGCGTGAGCTGTAGCCCCTTTGTGCCGTTTGTTTTGTGGTGTGCAGCAACAGCTTTTGTGTAAATGAAGCCATGATGTGGGGTATCTGCCTGACATTTTCCTTCAAAGTTGTCTCCTTCTGCTTCATCTTTTCTATCCAATCCCTCGTAATATCTGCAAGGAGAATTTCAACAAAGCTCAAGGTTAATATTTACCAGCAAGATTTGCTGCAAATGAGACAACTTAAACCAGGCATTGAATTAATACGATGGAGACCAGTTACCAAAAATAGCTGCCAGCCACTCTTCTTTGACAGAAACGTAAATTTGTGCTCTGGCGAAGTTTCCTCCTCAATTCGTTTTCCTCCACTTCTGACAGCAGCGGCAGGAGCCAGCTCTGCACTGCTGCTGTGTCCCACGCTCTGCTCCCCCTCACCAGCACCTGGAGCCCTGCTTGGTCTGGTCAATGATGGTCTAATTAGTGGCCACGTCCCTTGTCTGCATGGGAATGACATCACTGAAAACAGTTTTAGGGTTGAAATAGTTTCTAGCGCTTTGTCAGGATTTTTAAATGACCTTTTAAAGAGACGAGTGTTGCTGCTTTTCTGGGGAGGAAAACCTCGCGCAGGAGGTGGCTTCAATGACAGCCCACAGGCGCTGTTTGAAACGGAGAATAACAGAAATTCCCCCTCCTCTTCTGCATCACTGGTTGGATTTTTGAGCAGCACGTTGAATTCAACCTGCTATGGACAAGACACAAGGAGGGTTTATTGTATCTCTCTTAGAGAGAAAGCAAAGGTTTAGGGTGGGAGTGGGATGTGGGGTGAGTAAGATGCTCTTCTGTCCATTGGATATGTCCCATCACAGCATTGTGTCACTGCAGTGTCCTTAGATGGAGAAGAAATAGTTCAGCTGAAAGTTAGAGAAATTTAAAATAATAAATTACAATATTTTGTCATTTACTGCAAAGATACCTCCTGAAGCCCGAGGTCTGCTTTTCTGTTTAAATACAAAAAAGATGGATCCAAATGTGCAGCATTTGGAGCTTTTGATTTGTTTCATCTTTTATACATTAGTTCACAAACCTGTAAGTGCTCCTGGAGTGTATTTTATCTGCTGACTGATGCTGGAGGATTATGCATGCGTTTATTTTTCCTCCTGGGACTCTGTAAGTTGCACAAAGCACCAGGTTTTACTTTCATCACGGACGCAGCCACAGGCATCCCACAGTCAGGCCCTGCGCTCGCGAGGCCAGCGCTGCTGTGTGGAATTGGAGGAAATTCCCCAGGAATTCTGGAGCTGGGCACGTTGAGGGGGGGTTGTGAGGTGGGATCAGCTGGATGGTGGATGCCACTGCCCATCAGCCACGCACGTGGAACACCCGTGTTAAACGAGCTCTCTTTTCAGTCTCTCTGGAGTAATGGCCAGGCTTGCAGGTATTTATCATTTGGGATTGCATGTTACGTTGCTGGTTCGCAGTGTGTCTGAAATAATTATGGCTGTGGAAGTCGTGACAGATCCAGACACAAATCGCTCCATGACATTTAATTTCAGAGCGAGCTACTCTGACAGTTACAAGCATCGCAAGTTGTTCGCAGAATTCCTGCGAGGTTAAGGTCACGGATATCAGGCTGCTGCATGAACGTCTTGAATGGGCTGTGGAAAAACAGAGGGGATGTGTCTTGCCCACAGCTGAGGGGGTTTGTGTGAGCTGAAGTGCCCGGCAGGCACGGGGTGTGCTGGAGGGGCCGGTCAGCCAGTCCTTCACCAGGCACCATTTGGTGGATCCATTAGGGAGCTGAGAGAGACAACAGTAAATTGCAGTTGGCTCAGCGGATGTGCCTGCCTCAGTGTGTCCTTGAGGAACATTCTGGCATAAATAGCAATGAGGTTCTGTCAGTCCTGGCTGGATTCATCCAATGCGCTCTGTTAGATATTTCAAGACTGTCTTTCTTCTGGACTAAATCACTAAATTTAATTTCAGCTGTTAAGAGCTCATTGTTGGGAATGCACAAAGATCTTGCCCTTGGACACAGGTTTTCGTTTTAGTACTCCACAAATTATTTAACAAGGACAAAAATTACAGAGTAGCATTGCCTAGAGGTGTCGGAATTGCTGGGAACGTGTTGGACCATAGGCTGCTTGTTGAAAACCAGTTATTACAAACCTCCAAACTCTGTGGAAGGCAAGGTACTTCTGGATTCTCTCGAGTGGTGCAGCCCAAAGTTCCCACCCTGGCAGACACGGAACCGAGGTGGGAGGAGCCTGACTCAGTGCTTGCGCTGATCGTTTGTCGTGCTGACTTTGTCCCTCTCACACTGGCACAGAGATTGGACACGACTGCTGTCCCTTCTCGCTGCCTGCAGTATTGATTGCAGCTGGTAAGACAAGGTGAGATGCAAACTCAGCGTGGAGGGGGCAGGAGCCTCTCTGCTACCTGAGGATGTTTGTCAACAAGGCTCTGGCCACCTCAGTGCACCACTGAAACTCTGTTCCGTGGTGATTTACACAAGCTGCCCTGTCTGGTTTGGGCAGCGTGTCCTTGTCCATGGGCACTGGCCGGCGGCGTCTGTCCCTCCTTGGGGCGGCTGCCCTCTCCTTCCCACTGCGCTGCCCTGAGGCACTTCGCCTCTGAAGCACTGATGAAATGTTTGGAACGTAATAAACAGTGACTTGCTGGGCTTGATAATGGGATTAAGATAGATGGAGTACGGCTGTGCCAGCCTGGTCCAGGGAGGGGTCAGCAGGAGCAACAGCTCCTGCGAAAGATGCATTGCGAACAGCGTGGATGACAGTGGTGAGACTGCAGGTTTGAGCGTTGCTCGGGGAGGGCTGGATGCAAGTCCAAGAGCTGGAGGGGCCCAGTGCTCCCAGTCTGCCCTTTGCTGGGAGGGATTGTCAGGCTGCTGGGGTGCCTCAGCCTGTGGTGCTGTCCTGGTTCTTGCTGTGGCACCCCCAGTGCTGGCTGCCTGTTTCCCCAGCTCTGGCTTTCCTAATGAGCATTTTTATGAATGTCTGCTTCAACAGAGAAAATTAACACGTGTTAAAGCAGATGAACTTCGTCAAATACAATTCCATGTCCAAAACTGGAAAGGAATTGATTTTGGAAGACAACCGAGTTGTAGTGTTAATTATAAATGCCTGTATTAGGTGTTCTGGGTGAGGCTGCAGCTGTTATTAATTCATGCTGGCACTCACGGCACTGCTGCTGGTAGGACTTCACTGGGAAGGGAAATTGAAAGCGCTCCTGTGCCACTGGAGTAGGAAACCATGCATTTTCCAGGTCTGCATCCTCAATTGCCCCTGCTTTTCCTATGGCACGGGCTGGGAACGAGAGAGGACATTGCTCTCTCTCAGCAGACACCCACTCCTGTCTGAGGAGCCGTGTCAGATGAGGTGGTAAAAGAAGCCTTTCCCATGGTTGCTTCGTGCTGGGTAATCAGCCAACCTGCAGCACAAATCAGGGTAGCTCGTTCTGCTGCTGGTTTGACAGTGTGCAGGCAGCGTTACGTTGAGGGGAGAATGTGCTCTCTCTGTCAGTGACATGGATCAGGAGGATCTGTGGTCAGCAGTGGTGGAGCTGGAGAGAGGCACTTGATCCATCTGACCCGTCCCGCTGCTTCTCTTTGGCTCTGGGACAATGAATTGTTGAATTTTATTGTTTAATAATTTAGTTACAGTAGTACCAGAGGACCAGGAACAGGATAGAAAGCAGTGTACGAAAAAGAGAATTTCATTCTATAAACTGATGACCTGATCTCCCGAGAGCTGTCACATACCCACTGCAGAAATAACCACTGTGAAATGACTGGGACACCTAAACCAGCTGGAGACCAAGAAAAACACTCGTAGGATGAAGTGGAAGAGGGTGGGAGTTTGTCTGAAAAAAGAAACAGAGACACACATATGATGCATCACATGTGCTCGGCACTTTTGTTCTTCTCAGGGGCAAGTTTCGGACAGCCAAGGAAAAAAAATTAGCAGGTAAAGCCCGTGGCTCCTCGTGGGACACACTCACGTGGGGTTGTGGTGCCTGCTCCTGGGGCATGCAAACTGGGGCATTTTGTGCTGTTATTAATGACAGACACTTCTGTCAACTTACTTCTGGCTGTTAGAAAACAGGGAGGAATAGTCTCAAAGACACTTCTAATTGGAAATGTTCAGTTGCCTACGATGAGATGTCAGATTTGTGTGACAGGCACATCCCTGGCATGGGGGCTCTGGGCTTAGCGCTTGGATCCCATCATGTTTGTAAACAGGATTGATTTTCCTGTCCTGTCTGATGCAGTGATATTTCTGCCCTGTGTCATGGTCAGTGCTGCCTGACTAAAGGAAAAAGCAAACTGTCTCCATTCTATGAATATACTACTAGTTTTGATTTGGTTTCTCAAATCTAAAGAGGGAACTGGAAGTTTCGGGAGTAATTCTAACATTTGCTATTTTTTCCTGGTTTATCTAGCACCCTAGATAGGGGATGACATTTACTATGAAAGTCAGCGCAGAGCTACAGCACCCAAATGTCTCTTCTGAGTAAAACCAAGGGACATCTCTCTTGGTGCCAGGATCATGCAGGCGCTCAGGGAAAGCAGCTTAGAGGGTGGTATCTGCTGGCCAGTGGCAGCAAGGGAGGTCCCCAGAAACAGGGAAATGCAGTCATCAGGCATGTCCCCATTCGTCCTGTGCTGCTCTCCCCCTAACACCCTCTCTCTCTTTCAGCCTGCCTTCCGGGGTTTTACAAGCTCTCTCTCCGTCTCCCTCTCTGCTCTCCTTGCCCTGAGCACAGCTTCACACATGAGGAAGCCTCCACGTTCTGTCTGTGCCAGACGAATTACTCCAGGTCTCCTTCAGACCCGCCATCTGCCTCCTGCACACGTACGTCTCGCTGCAGCGGCAGCTCTTTGTGGCGAGGGAGCAGCGTCCAGGCACTTTGTCTGTCCTGCAGCACAGGGCTGGGCAGTGCCCAGGGCCGTGCCAGGCTCCCCCTGCCCGCACTGTGTGCTCACCTGGGGGGTCCTGTCTGTGCTGGGGTGATGCTGCAGTGGGGAGGGCACGGAGGGGCTGTCCCTACAAGCCAGAGCTCACAGGCTGAGGCTGCAGGCTGGTGAGACAGACGTGCAGTCAGGCTCGCAGACTCCCTGATAAAACTGGGGCACAGTCATTTAGTCACTATAGTTCACAGTTTTTAATTAAATGGCCTCTAGTTAATTGGACTGGACTCCAGCTGCTCCAGTGATGGATGCTGTCCAGCTGCCAGCACAGCCATGAGGAACCCTGCGTCTCTGCTGAGCATGGCCGGGCAGTGTCTGATTGGGAGCGGGCTCCTGGGCCCCGGTGCTGCTCAGGGAACTCCTGGGTCCAGCCAGGTGCTTCTCATGCCCAGTGTGAGCTGTGGCTTGTGGTGCACACACATCCCTCTAGCTGGGATCCTCTGTCCCGTGTCCCACTGTGTTGCACGCACCAATACCTCCGTGTCCCCTCGTGCCACCCCTCGCTGTGGCTGTCCAGGACTGTGCTCTTGTGCCCTACCCCCAGCGCCTGCGCTGCTGCTCCCAGAGGACCTTTAGGTGTGTCCCAACACCTGTGCACGGACACTCTTTTGCTTCCAGGTCCACCCTCTGCCCCGAGGAACCTGGTGTACAGCCTGCGGCAGTCGTCCCTGGTGCTGGAGTGGAGTGCCCCGGCCGACGCGGGCGGCCGCAGCGACCTGACCTACAGCCTGTGGTGTGGCCGGTGCCCGGCGGCGCCGCGGGGCCGCTGCGAGCAGTGCGGCAGCAGCGTGGGCTTCGTGCCGCAGCAGACGGGGCTGGTGGAGCGCACCGTCACCCTGGTGAACCTGCTGCCTCACGTCAACTACACCATCCGCGTGGCGGCCCTCAACGGCGTCTCGGCCGTGAGCCCGCTGTCCGGCCAGCAGTACGCCGAGGTCAACGTGTCCACCGGCCGCGCAGGTACGGCCGCGGCGTGGCACGCGTGGGCAGGGCTCGCTGCTTCGCCCCCGTGCCACCGAGGGGGCAGTTGCTGGTGCTGTCTTGCTGTGGCACGTCAGCTCTGGGGTGCAGGGGTCTGCTCTGGTGGCTTTGCTGCCGGGAGGACACGCAGTCTGCGGGTGGTGGGGTTGCCGTCCTCGGGCTCCATGTGCCTGTGCCGTGGCAGTGCCCCGTTTCTGCTCGGTTTGGCCTGGTGGCACAGACGTGGTGCTTGGATGTGGCAGAGGGGCGGATGAAGACTGGCCCACGGCACTCTCAGAAGGTTCCAGTCGGTGCCACTGGGAGGCAAGGAGTGAGGGTGGTGACAGCCTGGCTGTGAAGGGACAAGTCTGCTCTGTGATCTGGCTGCAGTTTGAATTTACAAATCATAAAAAAACCCCAAACCTTTGATGAAGTAACATTTTCAGCCCATTCATCAAAAAACCCTCCTTAAAACAGATAATTCAAATGCTGGCTATCCTTCAGAAACAAACAAATTGATTTCCTCTCTCTATCCTGTGCTGGTCTGTGACACAATTCTTACTATAATTGTCCCCTTCCATTTCCAGTTTGGCATTTCTGTTCCCTCGGGTAAGGGGAAGCGAGTGCCCAGGACTGCGGACAGGTCCCTGACCAGAGGGGTTGGCTGAGGTGTCCCTCTTCAGGGGGCCTCCCTTCCTCCCACCCAGGAAGTTTGGCTGTTCTGAAGGACAGTCAGGTCCCTCCTCTGCTGCTGGCTATGCTGAAGGACAGTCGGGTCTGGCTTGTTGTGTCCTTCTCCGTTCCTCTGCGGTTATGTTATTAATTTGCATGAAAACCCTTTCCCAAGCCACAGTTAATGGAGACAGATGATCCTCAGGTGCCTCTTGGCAGGAATTGGCCAACAATTTCATCTGAAGAGATTAAACTTTGATCTTGTTACAAATAATTTTCCCACCACTTGATCAAATGTTTTTGTGCGTGTTGCTGCTTTCTGTTCCCTCTTACCATAATCCCAGTGGCTCCGTTGGGGGCTGCTGTGCTGCAGACTGCTCCTGAGCAGAGGTGTCATTCCTCATTAGGATCTTTGCTGTTCAAGGATGGATTTAGCTCTGGGAAGATCTTCTGCCTCCTGAGCTCGGGCCAGGGGGACACAGAACAGGCTGGGGTGTGGTGAGCTTGGAGAGGTCTAATAACAAGCTGTTCCTCCAGTGTGGTGCAGGCAGAGGGACCGGTGCTCTGGAGCTCCCACCTTGCCTGGGCCCCCAGATCTGAGCTGGGCACCAGAGCCCAGGTGTGGGCAGTGAGTGCCCCGTTCTCTTAGAGAGCTAAGCAGCAAGTTGGTGATGCCTGCCCATGCCTTGGCTGCTAAGAGCAGCTTTTCCCCTGGGGAAGGGGGAAATCTCAGCCCCTTCCTCGATACTGTGTACTCCTGAGGGAACTGAAATGCACGTAAAGAATGTGGATAATTAATCCTGTAATCTGTTCAAAATCAATGTCTCTTGTTGAGCTGTCAAGTCTCCAGATGCAGACGGTGGCTCGGAATTACCCAAGCAGCAGAGGCTCGGAAGTTTCTTGGGACACTGACAGTTTTATTGCTGAAGGTGTCCCCTCCCGGGCAGTGCCAGGCCGGGGCTGCCCTGTCTGCAGGCACCCGGTGCCCTGGTTCCTCTTGCCTTTGCACCTTTGGCAAGGAGCGACAGTGATGGTTAACCCATGCCTGTCAGCAAAGAAGGGGAGAAGGTGGGGAGAAGGTCATCTCCTGGGGGAGTGGCTGCACAGCTGAGTTTGTCTGTAAGACCCCACTGCGAGGAGGGGACCCTGCGTGGGCAGGACATGGAGCCACAGCTGGCAGGGACAGCGTGTGGAGCTGCTCCTCAGAGCACATCGTCTCTTGGAGTCCTGTCTCTGCAGCCCCTCGTCACTAGAGCCCGCCACAGAAGTGCTGGATGGGGCCAGAGGTCAGGAGGAAGGAGACTCCAGGGATGCCTGGGCAGTGGTGACTTCCGTGGTGGCTGTCATGCTGTGGTCTCAGAAGTCGTTTGCAGCAGCAGGGGAGCTCTGTCTGCTGATATGCAGGTTCAGAGGAAAAATTAAACAAGAAACAAGACCCTATTTAGCTGTCAGATCCTGCTCCTCTAATCCAGCTCCGAGTGCAGCTCCGTGCTGTCCTTCCCCTCCAGCAGTCACCAGAGGGAATTGTCCATCGCTCCTTGTAATTGCAGCGAAAAGAAGAGATGCAATTTAGTCTGCAGGTGGCAAAATTAATACTGTGTTTTTTCTAATCTGTCCCCAGCATGGAACTAAATAAAAGTGTTTGAGGAGTGAGTGGCACTGTTCACCTGCAGGAGCCGAGCTGCATTAGCCATGTAAATGTGCACTCGGGGCCCGTGTCATTTGTATTCCCGGCAGGAATACAAGGCTCCTGCCTTAAAGAGCTTTTAAATCTGCTGCTGATTAATAATGCAACCAGTGCCAGAATGCATCCTCCTTCCTGAGGCTGGAGAAGGGGTTTGAGCTGGATTTGGTGCTCCAAAGTAGATTTGCCTGTGTATGCCCAGGGCCGATGCAGTGACCAAGGAACAGTGGGGCTGCAGGATGAGCTGGCTCTGGGGCAAGTGTCTGAGCTGCTGGGGTCTTTGCCCTGAAAGGGCTGCCTGCTGACTGGTGAGGCGGCTTCTCTGCTTTGGAATGGCGATCTCTGCAGCAGGAGCTGCCTGGGATGGTGCCCAGGGCGTGTTCTGTGTTGGGATGTTAGTGACTGGTGAGGCAGGGGAGAGGTGGCTCTGTCTGGCACAAGCAGGGCAGGGTGCAGGGGCATTTGGTGTCCCTCGCCGAGTGCAGCTGTTGGATGCAGCGAATTATCCTGGCAGGGACACGGTAGTTTTATGCCACATGTAGTTTTATGCCTGTTCTGCTGCTACGCTGGTTAATCAAGAGGAGAAAACCCACTTAAAGGGGAATGGAGTTTATAAAATCAGGCAGAGTGGTGAATAATTTAATATTTGCTTTTTCGAATAGAGGCAGTGATAGGAGAGCTTAAAATATTGATGGGGAACACATTTTTTTCACAGCGTGAAATGCTTTATAGCCTGTGTGATTCTCTTTAATGTTTTTTAAACATGTTTGGGGCTGGCACCTGCTTTTCTGTAGCGTACCATGGGCTCTGCTCTAAAGCACATCCCTGAGTGAGCAGGATTTTTCCTGATGACTTTGTTAACAGTCAGGACCACGCGTTCAGGTCTGTCCAGTCCGTTTCCTGGATTCAGAGATGCAGGAGGGCAGCTGTGTGATATTTTATTGATGGGAATCATATAGTACAGTACAGAGCACTTAGCTTATCTTACAGGAGCAGGACCCAAGGCAAGTGTTGGGGGATAATGTTTGAGTGTGTCCCACAGCATGGGGTGGGTCACAGCAGAGGGAGCCGTGTGTGGGCAGTGGGAGCTGCACAGGAGCCCCTTTGACTCCTCTCACCCTCTCACAGGAAGCCACAGGGACTTGGAATCAAGGAGCAAATCGCCATGAATAAAACATCCTGAGGGCTTTTTATTTCAGCAAAGATTAATGAGCTAAGTAATAAATACAAAATTTCACAGATACTTAAGTTTACTTTCTAGGGACTTGTTCCACTCCACAGGAGTCTTGGTGGGACAGAGGCAAGTCCAGCGAAAGTCCTGATTTGATGGGAAGTAGGACAAGCTGGAAACAGTCGATGTCCCCATGCAGCTCTTGCTGTGCCTGAGGGCTGTGAGCTGCTGCCTGCATAGGCTGGAGACTTGTTTGGAGCCAAACCTGCTTACAATGGGAATATTGGCAAGTGCATCTTGCAGTGGATGAACTAAATGGATGCATGCGTGTCAGGGAGGAAGTTTGTGCTGGCCAGAAATACACAGGCAGCTCCTGAGGCACAGACTGCTCTCATAGCAGCGTGCCTACTCCCAGCAGTCCAGTCGCATTGGGTAGATCCAGTGTGAGGTGGTTCAGGAGGCCTTGGTAAAGTCCCACCAGCCCTCCTGATCAAAGACTGTGTTTTGCCTTTCCCAGACATCCTCAGCAGGGGCTCAGAGCCCAGGATGTGAGCCCATCCTCAGACCCCTCAGCAGCACTAAGGGTGGAGGTGCCATTAGGATTTTTGCCTGTTTTCCATTGGAGTGTTCCAGGCTGCCCATGGATTACAAAGCTGTTGTGTTTTACCACTATCTTCTCCCACCGGATGGTCACCAGCTTGGAGCTATTCCAGTCCTGGTTCAGAGACAGGGGACTGGTGTCTGCAGAAGCCACACACTCTGCAGCTGTTTAAGCAAAAGGTTTTACTGAAGCAGCACCTCAGTCACTGCCCATTTCCTCTCTGCATTTTCAGTGCCAACTCCCGTCACTGACATCCGCACAGACAAAGTGGAGCAGAAGAGCGTCTCCCTGTCGTGGCAGGAGCCAGGCTTCCTGACCGCCAATGGCACCGAGTACGAGGTCAAGTACTTCGAGAAGGTAGGCTCTGGGCACTGGCACGGGCTCTGCTTGTGCCCTGGCTGACTCCGTGTCCTTCCCGTGCCGGCCAGGTCCACGCTCAGGAGCACAGTGCCAGGCTCTGTGTGTGCCCGACCCCACTCACCCATCCACCGTGTGGCTCCAGCCAGGCAGGGACACCACAATGGATTCCTACATCCTTGAGGAGGTGGTCTCTGTATTCCCAGCCTGCTCTCTAGGAGAGTGTTGGGCCTTGTGGTCTGCACTGGTTTAGGACTGAGAGCCACAAACCTGTGGCTGTGGTGAGCTGTGAGTGGCCCTTCTACGTGGGAGGGGACCCAGCAAATATTTTTATGACAGTTTCTCGATTTTAAAAATAGCTGCTGTTTGACAGGTGCAGTAGGTTGGGAATTTTAGGAGAAGTACCAGTGGGCAGAGCAGGGACAAGGCTCTAAATCAAAATAAATGCAGTTTATGACACAGTTCTGCAAATTACCTTATCTGCGTGCGCTCAGGCTCGTTATGGAGCTGACGGTGTGTCAGGCACACTGTGCAGGTGACATGTCAGCATTCTGTATTTAGAAACAAGCTACCGTGAAGCTGATTCATATTAATGTGATTTTCAGCATCTCATAGATTTGAGAGGAGGGATCTGTGGGGGAGAGCAAATGCTGGAGCCCGAGACGGTAATTCCTGTGCAAATGGGCTGCAGCAACATGATACTTGGGGTATGAAATGAGGAACCTTCCTCCTTGGGCAGAGAATTTAAATTCAGTTTGGCGGTAATTCACTGAAATGAGGCTCTTGATGCTGACATGAATATCAGCTTAGTTCCTAATCTTTGCTTTTAAAGCTTTTGTTTTTACTGTGAAGATTCAGAGGGGAAAACGAACGTGTATCGAATGGAAACACATTTGGTAGTGATGTGAGCAGTGCAGCGAGTGGCTGCTGCCCATGCCTGTGCTGGACTGTGGCACTGGGACACGGCCCATGCCAGACTGTGGGGCTGGGGCACTGCCTGTACCAGACTGTGGGGCTGGAACACTGCCCGTGCCAGACTGTGGGGCTGGGGCAATGCCCGTGCCAGACTGTGGGGCTGGGGCACTGCCTGTGCTGGACTGTGGGGCTGGGGCAGTGCCCGTGCCAGACTGTGGGGCTGGGACAATGTCCGTGCCAGACTGTGGGACTGGAACACTGCCCGTGCCAGATTGTGGGACTGGGACATGGCCCATGCCAGACTGTGGGGCTGGGGCAATGCCTGTGCTGGACTGTGGGGCTGGGGCAATGCCCGTGCCAGACTGTGGGGCTGGAACACTGCCCGTGCTGGGCTGCAGGGCTGAGATGCTCCTCGGGGCTCCACCTGCCATTTGTGAATCCGCACAGATCTGCTCCAGTACTCGAGCGGCTGCAGCAGGGGAGCAGGAAGGGGCTGGCTGGTGCCACAGCTGAGCCTGGCACAGCGGGAAGTTGCTGTGCAGGGTGGCACAGCTGCTCCCCACCACCCCATCTTCTGCCTTCATGTCTTCATGGCATCGTCCGGCTCTGTCTGCCATTTCCTGTGACCTTCCCGTATAATTTCTGTTCATGAGACATCCAGTGAATGAATTGTTTCTTTTGGAGGCTGGCTCTTTGGACAGGCTGTGCTGACGGGGCCCAGAGCTGAGGATACGGCTGTGCCATGCCGGCTCCGTGGCGCAGCTGTCAGTCCAGCTCCATCTCAGGTATCTCATTATTTCACAGGATCAGAGAGATCAAAGTTACTCAACTGTGAAAACCACATCAACGGCCGTGACGGTCAATAACCTGAAGCCTGGTACCCTCTATATCTTCCAAATCCGAACATCTTCCTCTCCGGACTACGGGAACTACAACCCTGGCATTGAAGTGGAGACGCTGGCAGAGTGTAAGTGCAGCAGGGCTCGTGTCCCTGTCAGGGCTCTGAGCTGAGCCCTGGGGACACTGTGCTGGCAGCTCGTGCCCCGGCTGCTCCTGGTTTCATGGAGCAGCACCTGTTCCTCTGGTTCTGAGGGCCACCACTGTCCAGGAAGTTGCTTTTCCTTGCATTTTTCCACATTTAGATTTTGATGAGGTTGGTCCTGCTGCCCTGCCTGTCCTGGGGGAGCCTGTCCTGGCTCTTCTCAGTGAAGAGTCAATGAGGGCAGTTGCTCTCTGGCTCCCTTCTCATGAGGAGGCTGGGACAGTCTCTGCTCTTTGGCTGAGATTGCCCAAAAACATGCTCAGCTCGTGGCTGCTCCCTGCCTCCTGCTGCTGTCCTGGCTCAGGAGGCACTTGGCTTGTCTACTGCTTGGCTGGCTCAGGGCAGCCAGCATCAGTGTTATCTGCTGAGACTTCTCCTTTTAAATTCCCATTCATAACTGTGGTCCAAAAGCATCTTATTTCACTAAAAGAGGGCTGGAGGGATGTTGGGCTTCAGAACAATCCCCCACGCTGGCTGGAAGTGCGAGGCTGAGCTGGCTGGCTCAGAACAGCTCCCACAGATTGTGTTTAACAGGGCTTTAAATTGCCTTCATTTGCCACACAGAAGACATTTCGGAATGAATTGAAGCCAATAAAAATTTTATAGAGAATGTAGCTATCTAATGCCCCTGTTTGCAAAAGCAGGAGGAAAAGGGATTAACGTGATGAAAGAAAACTATTTGTAAGGCCATAAATTTTGATATGTTCCTCTGATAAACAAGAATCTTCCTCAGCTCTGATTAACAAAACCAGGAGCTGGTGCAGCAGCGCTGGGTTGCTCCGTCTGTGCTGCCTGCAGCACTGCCCAGCATGCTGGGCTGATCCCACCAGCTTGGGCTCTTAAAGCTGAACCAGAACATGAATTGTTGTGAGGGTGGTGAAAAGCAGCCGGGTGGCTGCTCCCACAGCCCTTCTAGAGGACACAGGCTGGCCGTGGGAGCAGTGACCAAGGCAGCTCCTCTCCTCAAACCTGCCCCAGGGCACGTTGATGACCAGCTCTGCTTCCCTCCCGCAGTGACAGTGGCCTCTGGCGAGCAGAGCCCTGTCCTCATCATCGCAGTGGTGGCCATCGTGGGGCTGACGGTGCTGGTGTCCGTGGTGATCGGCGTGATGGTCTGGAGGAGGTGAGCCGGGCCAGGCATGGCCCAGGGGGGTTTGACCTGGGGTGAGGAGCTCCTGCCCAGGTGCTGGCGTGCATCTTCATTCTCTTTGCAGGCAGTGTGGGTACAGCAAAGCCAGCCAGGATGGGGACGAGGAGCTGTACTTCCACTGTAAGTGGCGCCCAGCCCTCACGGCCGGTGCGGCTGCGGGGATCCCCGTACTTATTGTTGTTAATAACCCACCAAAGCAGCTCTGAGTCCTCACTTTTGAAGTGTTGTCATCCTGTGTGATCCTAGAGCAGGGGCTGGCACAGCAAGGCTCTCCGAGGACCGTGGGCTTGACAGCTCTGTGTGCCAATGTCTGTCCTTCCTGCGTGTGGGTCACTGCGTGCCAGAGGAATGGGGATGCTTGCAGCTTACATGGAGTGTATGAATTATTCTGTCAGCTTCTCATGAACATGAGCAAACAGCCTTGTTTTCTGGGGCTGCTCTGGATTATTGAGCAGCAATAGTTTTACAGACGACAGTTGTCAGAGGGAATTCAGATGTCGGGATTGATGAGTTTATTTGATTCCTGGCACATGCCTGTGGAGTGCACACATGCTTTTCTGTTCCCCAAAGCACCTCGGAAGTAGAAGAGCCTGTCTTGACCATTTCACCTGGCTTTGGAGGGTGGGAGCTTCACTGGAGCAAAGGGGCTGCTCTCCTTTACCCAGGGGTTGTGGCAGTGGAGCAGAGCAGTTGGATTCACTTAATCCTAAAAAAAAAAAATTCTTAGAAACCTTAGAACTGAGTCTTTTGCTTTGCTTATAGAAAGGTGGCACGTTGGTTCTGCCCACAGACCAGGAGACAGATAAGCTGCGATAGTGTTTCCCAGGCCGGGTGGGTGGAAGTTCTGCTGAGCCCCTCTCATCTGCCCTTTCTGCCTTTCCTGCAGTTAAAATACCGACCAGGAGGACGTACATTGACCCCAGCACCTGCGAAGACCCCATGCAGGCTGTGCACCTCTTTGCCAAGGAGCTGGATAATGCCAGCATCAAAATTGAGAGAATTATCAGGACAGGCAAGTTCCCCAGGGTGGTGGCCGTGCCGTGGGCTGTGCTGGTGTGCTCCCCTCCCACTGGGCCATGGCAGGGCCGTGACGTTGCTCCAGCCTTGGGGGTACCTGCCTGCAGCAGAGGATGGGAGTGGGGCTGGTGAGGGTTTTATCCAGAAGCTTTGTTCCACGTTCCTGGTGTTTTCCTGGGGCACTGAGCACAGCCAAGCAAATGCCACACGGACCAGAAAGCATCAGCAATTATCTGCATCTGGGCGGTTTGACAGCAGCATGAAAACTATTTATAAATACGTGACCCTAATGATTTATCGATTTTCATCAACTTCACTGCCTAAAACTTAAAAGCAAATTAAAATCCCCTGACTGGACCCTAGAGCCTTAATGGCTACTGCGTGCCAGAACGTGGGAAACGTGATCATTCTTTGTCATTTCTTTTCCTAAAGATAAATTCAGCTGTAGCAGCAGCAGAGGTGGAGGAAGGGAGGAGGGAAGGGCTTTGCCTGCAGCTGAAGGACAGTGTTGAAGGGGAGAGGACACTGAGGAGGGGATGAGGTTGCCTCTGAACTGCAGCGAGGAGCAGCTCAGAAGAGCCCTATGTACCTTTCATAAGCAAACTGGTGTTTGAAAAATCAAGTAAGAAATTAATAAGGAAGACATTTAAATCTAAGGAATTTGGGAGTGTGTTTGTCTCCCTGCTGACCTAACAAGAATCTGATTTTCCAATCAATAAAGCTGTTCGAAGCTACATGCTTTTTGCTGTAAAGCCAATATTGGTTTTTTATGTTGGGAATTCCATGGCTCCTGTTGTGGAGTGCATGGCTGTGCAGTGGGGTGTTCTTCCTCAAGGATTGCAGGAACCCTCCAGCCCTGCTGTGTCCAGCTCTGTGGGAAGCAGACCCCATGCTGCTGAGCCAGGAGGCAGAACTAGCGAGGCCCAGAGCATGAGCTTGATGACAGGGCATTAATCCTCCTCTCATGGGATAAAACACAATATGCACTGAAGCAGAGCATGGAGAGAACAGCTGAGAGGCTCTGGAGATGGCTGGGGGTCAGTGGCCATGCAGAGGAGTGCCGTGGTGCTCAGGACGGCCGGGTGTGAGTGGCAGCAGTCCTGCCGTGGGTGTGTTTAACCCATTTCTCTGCCGCGCAGGAGAGTTTGGGGAGATCTGCCGGGGCTGCCTGAAGCTGCCCAGCAAGCGCGAGCTGCCGGTGGCCATCCAGACGCTGCGGGCGGGCTGCTCCGAGAAGCAGCAGCGCTCCTTTCTGGCCGAGGCCTGCACCATGGGCCAGTTCGACCACTCCAATGTCATCCGCCTGGAGGGGGTCATCACCAGAGGTACGCGGGTCCCGGGAGGCTCCCGTGCAGGAATGGGCTTAAAGTGCTGCGTTGGAGAGGTGATCTGGTGCTAGAGGTGCGGTTGGCTACCTGGAGACCAGCTGTTCCCACGTGCACCAGCTGGGTTTGCATTCTGGTGATTAATAAAAAGCTTCCAGTTAGATTAATAAGTGCAGGTAGTGGGACTGGCTTAGCAGCCAAACACGCGTGCTCTTAATAAAAGTAAATTGAAGTGAGAGTCTGTCAGTAAAACTGATGAGGCTGACTGCTCCAGCTCTCTCCCGTGAGCGTGTGTGCAGAACCAGGCTATGGATGCGATAGTTAAATGGATATTCATGGAAATCCAAAGAAACCAGAGCATGTGAGCTGATTTTTTATTAGGAAAGGAAGTATTCTGGCTGAGCTGGTTGCTTTTGCTTTCACTGGGCTGTGCTGTCCTTTGTGATGTGCTTCAGAGTCCTGATGAAAGGAACTTCTGATACTGGAATCCATTCCTAGCTGGGAATGGCAGGGAAGCCTTGGACCTAGTGCTCGTTACAACCTGGCTGAGATAACATCCTTATCTCCCCCTAAAGCCAGGCAGTGCAGGGGTTGGCACCTGGATTTCCAACCCCTGCAGTGTCTGAGCTGCCTGAGTGGTGGTGGCACTCACACCGTGTTGCTTGTCTGTCCCTGCAGGGAGCACCATGATGATAGTGATGGAGTACATGGGGAACGGCCTGCTGGACTCCTTCCTCAGAGTGAGTACTGGGCTGTCTGCCCAGCTTGGACTCTCCTGGCCACGTTCCCATGGCTGACCTTTGGCTTTTCCTCCTCTGCTTTCACAGAAACACGAGGGGCAGTTCACGGGCACCCAGCTCATCTGCATGCTGCAGGGCATCGCCTCTGGCATGGCGTACCTGGCAGAGATGGGCTACGTACACAAAAGCCTTGCTGCCCACAAGGTCCTCGTGAGCAGCAGCCTGGCATGCAAGATCACCGGGTTCAGACGGCCACAGGAAGACAAGATGGAAACCATCTTCTCCACCATGGTGAGCTGTGTTTCCACATTCTGTTGTCAACGCTTTTCCTAGGCTCCCATTTCCTTCTTCAAGTGTGAACAGGGACTCTGCACCTTGAACTTCTTTCTCAGGTAGAAATCCAATGTGTTTGGTCAGGGAACTGCACAGCAGTGGCCTGGCACCGTGCCTGCTCCGGCCACAACCCCGCTGCACAAATCAGGGCAGAGGGACTTGTGTTTGTACAGCTGTGAGGTGGTTTTCGTTAAATATTAATGTACAAAATGCCATCAGCTCTTCCTGGGGACATTCTCCTCTCCCATTAATATTTCAGGACTCACACTTGCGTGTAGCATACAGTTGCAGTGACATTTTAAACAAATTGAGGAAAAGGTTTTCTCTTAGTACTAAATGTCCTCGTGGCACACGGGTTTGCTCGGTGTCCACCCTGGGATGCCAGGCAGGGCACGATGAACAGTGAATGGCTGCCCGGGAATTGCCAGCATTGGCCACATGCTGCTGGGCAAGTACATCATTCCTGCCCTTCTGCCTGTCCAGCGTGGGAAGAGCCTGGTTCTGTGGTCAGCCCCCGAGGCCGTCCAGTATCACCACTTCAGTCCTGCCAGCGACGTGTGGAGCTTCGGAATCGTCATGTGGGAAGTCATGTCCTACGGCGAGAGACCCTACTGGGACATGTCCCACCAGGACGTGAGTGCCCTGCAGCTGCGTGGTGGATGGTGGTGCAGCCATTGCCGGCGGAGTGCGGCGGCCCCGCCACGCGTGGAGGAGCTGCCGCTGCTCCCGGGCCGGGTGTGAGGAGGGGAGGCTTGCCCCAGGGGTTTGCCCCAGGGGTTGCCCTCGATTCGCATCGCAGCACCTGACCCCAGCCCCTCATGTCCTGCAGGTGATGAAGGCCGTGGAGGATGGGTTCCGCCTGCCCGCCCCGGCGAACTGCCAGCCACCCCTGCACCAGCTGATGCTCAACTGCTGGCAGAAGGACCGCAGCCAGCGGCCCAAGTTCTCGCAGATCCACAATGTCTTGAGCAAGTTGGTGCAGAGCCTGGAGCCCCCGAAGTGCCCCAGCTCCACGTGTCCCAGCTCTACGTGCCCCAGGTGACCACCCTCTTGCCACACCTGCCCGTCTTCCCTCTGCCATGCTGTGCCCTACTCCCTCTTCACCACCCTCTCTGTCAGCAGGTCCCATGGCACGTCCATCCCCCTCTCCAAGAGAACCTTCTCGGCCTTCCCATCTTTCAGCTCCGTGGGTGAGTGGCTGGAAGCTATAGAAATGGGCAGATACAAGGACAACTTCACTGCTGCGGGGTACTGCTACCTGGAGTCGGTGGCCAGGATGACAGCCCAGTAAGTGACCTGTTCTCCTGGCTGTAACCTTGTGCCGTGGGTGCAGTGAGAGCAATGTTTCCTGCCCCTGCCAGAGAGCAGAGCCAAATCCAATGTGATTTACTGATAATCTGTTGTGCTGCAGCACAGGGTGGTGGGGTCAGAGCTGTCCCACACCTGGCGTGCTGCAGGCTCCTGTTAGCCCAGAACATGTGGTCAGCGTCAGTGTTGCTTCAGCTGGGACAAAAGGTTGGGGATTTCTTACTTGTGCGTGTCTGGAACGTGCACTGTCTGGCCTGGAAGCAGTCGGTGTCGGGGCACGCGGTGGTCAGGGCCGGTTTGTCCTGGCTGACGTGGGGCTCGTTTTGCAGAGACATCCTCAGCCTGGGGATCACGCTGGCGGAACACCAGAAGACCATCCTGAGCGGGATCCAGACGCTCCGGGCCCAGGTCATCCAGATGCACGGCCGGGGCGTGCAGGTGTGAAGCAATGTCCTGCGAAGGTGCAGAGCACCGGCCCGGCGCTCCCGGGGAGGAGCGGCCTGCTGGCCCCAACCAGCCCCATCTCTGAAACCTGGTGGTCTCGGGTGGGCTGTGGAAATCGCTGGGTGCTGCCAAAAACGTGGCAAGAGAGCAGGGCTTCTGTCCCCTGTGCCGGGGCAGCCCAGGATTCCTGGGATGGTGCGGCGTGCCTGGGTGGACATGGCTCTCCCCAGCACTGTTTTGTAAGATGAGTCAAACTGTATTGATGCCATTTCATGTGGTAGTTGAGTTCACAGGGTGGGATGGGCCTTTTTGCACTGTCTGAATCCAGAGCCAACGTTTGTGTATCTAGTATCCTGCTGGTGAATCCATGGGTACTTTTATACAACCTGACAGATCACAGCAACCCCACAAGGAGTTTTTATTGCTTTTATATTTAGAGAGCAGCTCTCACCCAATGTCCAACTCCTGGAAGGTGACTTGCCCCATCTGTGCTGAAGGAAACTCTTTCCCAGTCACATCCTTTCTGCTCCATGAGTTACTCCACCGAGTGTTGACACCTGAGCTGGTGAACAAAACTAAATATTCTCCAGTGAAACGCAGAGGAAATGGTGCTGCATCCATGCAATCCAGGGCACACCTGCACTTTGTTTTGTGAGCATGGTGCTGCCTGCCTGGTATGCTGGCAGCTCCTGTAGCTGCAGCCTGATCCCTGAGAAGACATAAATAGCATCTTAATAATACAACTTTCCTTAAAGTTAGTTAATTAAATGGGTCTTTGCAGCTCTGTACGGAGTTTTGTAAGGCTTTATTACGATCTGTAAGTATCGCAAGTGAATTATTAATGCTGAAAGGCAAAGATTTACCTAGGGGGTGAAGGCTGTGGGAGATGCTCAGAGTCTGGTTGGAAATCTGCTCCAGTCAGACCCTCCCGTTAGCCTGCTCTGAGAGGGTGAGGATCTGAATGAGGATTGAGTGAAGGGCCCCTTGGGGCTGGCGTGGTGACCACTCTGCCCAGGCAAGTGCTGCACGTGCTCTGGGGAGTTCGTTGCTTTCTGGGGAAAACAAGATCTCTCCTTCCTGCCCCCTCTGCAGTTCAAACCACGCTCCCTCCCCAGTGTCTCTTGGTTAGTGTTTTTAGCAGAAATAATTTCTCTAAGTTTGGCCCATGTCCAGTCAGGTTGGTCACCTGCCATCCTGCTGTTTCCCACCCTGAAGAGCAATAGCAGTGAACCAAGCCCTGCATTTAGTGAAATGCCTGATCCCAAGGATCAAGTGCAATTTGTGTGCTCTCTGTGTTTACATTTTACCTCTAGAGAAAGTATATTACAGGTCTCTAGGCAGGGGCTGAACTAGCTTGATTCTGGATCTTCTCTCCCCTCTCCCTGCTGGAACTGTCTGTTGGGATGCAGGAGCCTTGCTGGGAAGTTGCTACTGGAGGAGCTGGCTCCAGGCTGGCTCACCTGCTCTCAAGGAGGTCTGGAGACATCTAGGGCTTGGTCATGAGGTGACAATGTGCCTCAGTTTGGAAAACAGACCTGGCCATGAGCAGGCAGCAGCATGTTCCCTCGAGTCCCCCAGAACAGACCCTGTCTCCAGAATAAGAAATATGAGAAGGGGCTGGCTCTGGGTGCCACTCGTGGCCACTGGAATCTGCTTGTCTGTCCCTCTGGATGTTGCCCAGCTGAAAAGGGATAAACCTCAGCACAGTTATCTATGGTCATGGCTGTTTCCCTGGGCTGCAGGGGCCGGTGGCTGGCCGGGCCTGTGGCTCCTGTGGGAAGTAGCCGTGGCTGTGTGGAGAGGTCCCACAGGAGCTGAGCTCTGGGGTGGGCTCTAACTCAGCAGAAACACGACTCGTCAGCTTTCCTGGTCTCTCCTTCAAGAAAGGAAAGGAAAGCCCCCCATGGAAGCAGCCTTCTAGCCCAGCTTTTTGCAAGAATAAACACTTTTAATTGAGCCCCTCACCAGCACGAGATAACAAAAGCCGTAGATTAAGCTATAGATTGTTGTTATGATATTAAAATTAACTTGCATCCTCTCAGCTTCTCTCCTTGGGGAAGTAGTATAATTAAATTAATCAGCAATGCTGTTTTGGAGCTGCAGGGGAAATGCCTCAAAACAACCCTGGTTCTCTTCCCATCCAGCCTCTGGCATGTCATGAGGCTCTTGCCTCCTCCACGGGCTGGGAGAGCCAGGTCCTGTTGGAGCAGCATCTGCAGCACTCTCCTCTCAAGAAACCAAATGGGAATCAAGTTGGTTCATCTCCAGATGCTTTTATATTCATTAGCCACATATTAAGTACTGTAAATACACACTTCAGAAGTCAATATATATTTTTATAAGCTTGAGACAAATGTAATATAATATTATAAGGGACTCTGTGTGCATCTCATGTTTGAACTATAGTCAGACATCTCCAGGGAATCGCAGTTGGTTTGGAATATTTAATAAAAATGATAATAATAATAGCTATTATAAATGCTAATAAAAATCTATTGACTTTTTTTAAAATTTTGTATTTATTGAACCACGGTTGAATCTGGCAATAAAGAGATATCTAAATACCTGAGTAAAACCAGTCAGTAATCCTGCCCTGGTTTGTCTGTGTGGGTCATTTCAGTGTTCTGGGGGGAAATGCCACTTTATCAAGGGTGGCATGTGGTGTGTAAGGGACAGTTTCAGTAGCATCAAGGCGTGAAGTGATGCCTTGTTTTGTTAAATAACATCCATGCTAGGGTGGGAGCCTGTGCTCCGGCTGCAGAGCGGCTGGAGGGCGTGGTTTCATGCTACTGACACTTTGTAGTGAGGACAAAAGCATCTGCTCTGCTTTGCTGGTGTGTGGTGTGGTCAGAAAGGTGCATGGCACCTGGCCCAGGTGCTGTTCAGGCAGGTGGGAATCCCTCCCATCACCCCTGGCACCGGATAACCTTGGACCTCCTCTCACTGTGGAGCTGTCAGGGCAGTGGTCAGTCTGATACAGGTGCTGGTGTGTGAGTGTGGGGATGTTGCTGAGCAGGGGGAAAATGCTGCAGAGTCCCTGCACTCAAGGCATGTAATTAATTGTTTTATTGAGTACATGAAAGCCGTGTATGGCCAGCACGTTAAATGCAAACTCAGCACAAACAGTGATATTTAAAAATGATTCGATGTGACTCTCACCCGTTCACATCTCTTCTCTCTTCCCGGGCTGCTCAGTGCCCAGGAACAGGCACGGGAGCCCTGGCTGGTGTGGTGACAGCAGTGACAGCTGCTGGGAAAGGACTGAATGGGTGCTTAGAATGGGTGAAGTCTATTTGCCTTCTGTTGATCAATTAATTCAGGCAGCCTTTTCTCGGAGCCTGGCCGGGGCTGTACTGACACTCTAAAGAAATAATTAGAGCTCTGGAGCGGGGTGATGAACAATGGATTCCCAGTCACAGCCCACCAGAGGCAGATTTTGTCCAGTTACTGGCAGTTGTGCCTCCTTGTAAGATGCGGAGATGGGTTTGTCTGTGTTCTGTGACCTTCCTGGCACTGGCTCTGCTGGAAGCTGTGGGACACCTCCTACCCTGGCTTCACCCTATCCTGCACCCCCTGTGCCAGCCCTGCACCCCGCTCAGCCCCACGCTGCACCAGAGGAAGGGGCTCTGGTGAAAGGGGGGTCAATAAGCCCCTATGGCTCAGACAGGGAACCCCAGCGTGCAGCAGTGCTGTCAAGGACGGGCTCAGCACTTGGCAGGTGCTGATCGTACGGGGGATTTTTAAAACAAAACGTTCGTTGCGTGGTGCTGGTGAAAGCAGCTGCCACAGCATCCAGCTGGCACCACCAGCGGGCCCATGTTTTGGGGGGAGCAAGGGAGGAGCCAGGGCTCCTCCTCTTGGCCCTCACTCCCACGCCAGCAGCCTCAGACAGGAGATCCATCACCTTCCCCCTTCCTCTTCTGGACGTTCACTGCAGAGAGGCTGCGCAGACCCATCTCTGCTGTGATGGCTGGTGAGGCCAGGACGAGCCACCGCTGCCCTGAGAGCAGGGTGCTGGGCCCAGATGAGCCCGGCCTTGCTGCCACGGGTCCCCACCCTGCACAGGAAGGATATGGGTGAGAGGAGGGCAATGCCCAGGGAATGTTAAAAAGAACCTGGGTCTGGAGGAAGAGCAAGGTTGGAATATGAATAATTGCTAATTATCAGGAAGAGCAAGTGCCATCTGTCATGGTAATCAGCGATCTGTCAGCTCATGTGTCACCAGGACGGATGCTTCCTTCCTCCTTCTATTCATCTCCCACGGTCTCGGCGTGCCTGAAGAGCACTGCACAGGCTGGGACGTGGGCAGACCCCCCCAGCTCCTCCTGCCCCACGAAGGATGGGTTCCCGGTGCCACACTGGGCTGTCCCCAGTGCCGTGCACCACCCACCTCGGCCTGGACAAGGTGGGTGCACCCGTACTGGCTGGCCAAGGGGTGCCCATGGTGAGACAGATGCTGGGGTTTGTGGCCCAGTTGAAGCAGCCTTGGCACAGGGCTGGGTGACGTTGGCACAGGGCTGGGGGATGTTGGCACAGGGCTGGGTGACATTGGCACAGGGCTGGGTGCCAGCCAGCAGCACCCACCAGCCCCACCATGGGTGACCTCAGCTGCCTCTGCACTTGCGCCTTGCCACTTAGAGCGGGGCCATCTGCACAGCGGCAAGAGCTGCCTGGAAGGCACAGGAGCCATTTAATTACACAATTATAAATAACTTCAGCCTTTTTATCTTCCTGAGGCTGACAAGCACCTTCAGCATCGGACAAAGAACAGCTGTTATCGCTCGGCGCAGCGGCCACTCCTGGGCAGCTGCCACCCCTGAAGGAGCAGAGACAAAAGCAGAGGAGCTGTATTGTGCCAGCAGGTCCAGATCTGTCCCAGAGCCACTGTCACAGCATGGGCATGGCCACTGCTCTGGGAGCTAGCTAGAGATTCCTTTCTTCTGCCACCTCCAGAGCCCCAGTAGCAGGAGCAAAGGGGAAGGAGGAGAGACAAGAGGTTGTTCAGAGGTTTCTGGAGTTTCTGTAACAATGAAGAGCACTTACCAGGTGTTCTCCCCAGGCACCTGCTCCCACACCCCTTTTTTCAAGGATGATGTCTGACTTAGAGGATGTCAGTAATTAAAAAGTCATTTTAATGAGCTCTGGTTTATTGGCAGACCAGACTTTGGTCGTGCCAGGAGGAGTGTTGCACCGCTGTTCACAGAACTTTCTGAAAAACAGTCACTTTTAGTGGTGCTGCACAGCTGTGAGGGTTGTCCCCACCACGGTGGCAGTGCCAGCTCCGTGGTGTGGAGCCAGGGTCATCCCCCTGCCTGCTCTGCTGCTGGGCACCTCCTCGGGTGCTGTGACAAATCCCTGGCACCTGCAGCCCGTGGGGAGCTACCCCTGCTCTGCCCTGCGTGGCGGGAGCCCAGCTTGCTGGTGCATGTGCAGCCATAAACATTTCCATTAACTCCCACAGCATTTAAATTCCACAATGGGGCTGAAATAAAGCAGCAGCATCTCATCCCTGTGGGAGCCCTCAATCATCTGTTCCAGAGGCACCCTGGGAAAACGTTTGGAAAAGAACTTAGGACTGGGCAATTCAGGTTTTTCTTGCAAGTCCCTTCTGTATAATGAAGCCTGTTCCTGCTGGCACGTTCCAGGGGAATAGTGTCTCAGTTTGCTGGGAGCTTAATGCAGCTCAGGTGTGATGGGGCAGCAGTGGGGCAGCTGCCAGAGCTGCCAGGGCGTGTCTGACTCAAAAGCCCTGTGGCTGCAGGGCCAAGGAGGAGAGCACAGAGCAGCCACACACTCCTGGAGTCCTGAGCACGGAGCTGGTGGGGCTGTCCCTTCAGGCAGCCACAGGGATGGCACTCAGCCCCGGGGGTTTATGCTGTTAAATATTTCTTAAGTGAATTCTGTTAAACACTAGGAGGCAAAAAGATTAAGAGGGCAATGAAAAAGCTTTTTGTGAGATTTAGGTGTTCCTGGGTGATGGCAATTCTGTGCTGGATAAATGGCTGTTTGTGACTGAAAATACAGTCTCCCAGGGTAGTGGAATGTACATCAGGAATGCTGTACACCCCCGGGCAAAAACAGGCTCAGGGACCCCAAAAATGATGAGAGTTTCCCTGAGCTGGTTAAAACGATCGTTAGCAGTGTTGTCTCTCCTGAGGAGAGCCGGGTGGATCTGTGAGGCACACGCTGTCTCTCAGCAATGCACAAATCCCTGCTTTGCCTCGTGGGAAAAAGCATTTGTTAGGTATCACATCACACTGCATCAAAATGCGAAGTGGCACAATGAATCAAATTCCCCAAAATAAAACTTTCATCTAGAAATAAGCTTGTCACTGCCAATTTAAACTCTTGCCACAGAAGCGTGATTTGATACAAGTTCCTCTTGCCAGTGATTTACAGTAGTGGGTGTGTTTAATCGCTGTTTCTAATAGCAAGAGTCTGAAGGGAGAGAGGAAGGTGTCTCTGTTTGAAGGTCCAACACGAAACCCAGATCCTAAATGCAGCTCTGATACAGCAGCGCTGGGAGGAGAGAGCACAAAGCACAACACACTCTGGGCACTGAAGGAAAAGGAGCTTTTCCTCCATTTCCACTTCCCCAAACACCACGGCGCTGACACAGGGGGGCTCTGGGCAGGACTACTGCCCACCCAGCCAGAGCACTGGCCCCTGCACCTCACCATCCTGAAGGGTTTTGAGGGGTTATTTAGAGACAAAAACTTACAAAACTCTGCAGGGAGGGAAGGGATCCTGCCTGGTTAACAAACTGTGAGAAAGGTATCAGACCGCCAGCCTCGGGAAGGGCGTTTGTCTGGAGAGAGCCCTGGCGTGCCATGCCTGGGCACTGATCCCAGGGGCTCCCTTGTTCCACCACTAGGAGATGGGGTGCTGACATGCTCCTGGGCTGTTTTGCTGCAAAGACAAAACCCTGCCATGCCCTCCAGGCAGCACAGGCAGGTGCCACCAGCCCTGCTCAAGGAACTCCACATGGGCATGGGCCTGCACCAGCTCGTGGCTGGTGGGACCCTCCGAGGCTGAGCCCGGCAGGGGCTCTGTCATTGACTTGAGGAATGTTTCAAACAGATCATTTATTTTCATTAGACTTGTACCGATGTCTCTGTCGCAGTGTCCCTGATGCAGGTCGACGGCTGTCCTCAGGAATGCTTTAATTGTGTTTTCCTCGCTTTGCACAGCTCTTAGCTAATGTGTTCTGGCTTCATTAGATTAGACACCTCTTGTCCCGAGGATGTTGTCATGTTTTCAAATGGCTTCAATCAGCACCTCCCAGGCTCCGGCTATTTCAGGACACAATAAAGCTAAACCTCATCCAGGCTGGTGAGTAATGGAGGTGCATCTCCCACCCCCATCCAGCCTGGCTTTAAATTTGCCTGGCTGACATCCCGTGGCTGCTGGCAGAACACAATTAAACCTCTTGTCTTGCAGGCATCGTCCACGGTTACACACAGCTCGGGAGGAAGAGCTCAGCAACAGCAACTGGGTTTCTAATGATCTTGTCATCGAGAGCAGCACAGAGAGATAAATGAAAGAGTGAGGAAACAGCCAAGATCAAAACTCAGATCTCCAGATGTCCGGGGCACGGCAGGTTGCAGGCTGGCCGTGCTCATCTCCTCAGACCCACGCTGGCACAGCACTCGGGATACAGGGACATGTGTCCTCTTAACGTCAGAGAATGGAATGCAGAGGGACAGAGCCTAAGCCCACCCAGCACCAGCGCTGGGGGCTTCTCTCCTGAGCACCTCCGGGCATGGCCGCTCGTAAACCTCGTTCTGCAGAAGCGTTCTTGCTCTTGGGATCCCGGGATCTTTCACCAGCTCGTGTCCCCACCACCCAGCTGCAAAGCGGCCACAGGCTCAGGAAAGAAGCCGAGGTGGGAAGGGACCAGCCAGACCCCGGCCTGGGGGCAGAGACCTGCTGCACTCTCTGGGGAGGGCTGACGGCTCCAGGCCAGTCCCTGCGCTGTGTCCCTCCTGGAGCCCGGCACACTGGTCCCGGGCAAGGGCTCTCCTTCCCCAGACACTCTCCCCCAGCAGGAGAATTGCCTCAGCCCTGTCTTCTTATCATGAGCCACCACAACATCTGCATCGATCCCTTTCACCCCACAGGCAGTATTTTGACTTCTGGAATTCATCTTACCTAGCAAGGGACTCTAAATATATCCCAGACAATTTCCTCTCCTCATTTTTAATAATCTCTTTCAGCCTTAAATTAGTTTTTGAAAATATGTATTGGGATGATAGGCTTTTTATCACAGCTGATGGACAATATTCATCACACCTGTGTCCTACTCCTCACAACACATGCACATTCCTTGCAGCAGTCCTGCATCAATTTTAACAGCACTTAATTCATTACAACCCCATCACTGCGTGTGCGTGCTCCCCTCAACAATGTCACTGGCTATTTGTCACTTGGGTGCCTGTGGGCAGCTCCAGTCCCACCTTGCAGAGCCACTGTCACTCCTTGGGACAGGATGGAATGGCCCTGTTCAAGCAGGATGGAATGGCCCCATCCAAGCACGGCGGGTGAAGGATGCTTCACTGTCCCCCACCCTGGAAACCTCTGGAGGGTGGCAGGTGGAAGAGTAGAAGCAAAAACCCCTTTTCTGTCCAGGATCTCTTTGCTCCCTGGGCACAGCAAGGCTGAGGCAATGTGCTGGGGTTGTGCTGGCACATCCTCCCAGCCCCGAGCCCTGGTGAGGCCAAAGGGGAGCCATGGGGACAGGACCAGCGGTGCCTCTCTGGGCCCCCAACTCGGTCAGGGTCCCCAAGACAGCAACTCCTTTAGAAAAACTTCTCCAGCAAATTCCCATTTTGCTAGCCACTGCTACCAGGCCTTCGCCCAGACCCTCTTTGGGTGCTCACACCCGAGCTGAGGATTCAGGTACAAGGGAACTGGGCACTCATGCACAAATTAATCCTGTGCTCAGAACTGAGCTGCAGCCCCTGATCAATGCTCAGCTCTCCCAGCCTCCCCTCACGCTGCCCAAGGGCTGAATGTGCTGGCCCGAGGAACGCACTGCACCAGCCTGGAAGTTCCCATTGTGCCAGCGTGAAACAAGGCACAGGAAGGCACAGAAAGGCACAGGAAGGCACAGAAAGGCACAGGAAGGCACAGGAAGGCACAGAAAGTCACAGAAAGGCACAGGAAGGCACAGGAAGGCACAAAAAGGCACAGGAAGGCACAGGAAGGCACAGGAAGGCACAGAAAGGCACAGAAAGGCCTGGCTGCTGCCCCGCACCCTCAGGATTCCCTGACACCTGGCAGCTGTGACGTGGTCTCTGAGCGCTCCGCTCCCCACCGTGCTTCCACGTGCTCTGGTCTCTGCACCCTGGGCTGTAACTGTGAGGCCATCGTGCTCCGGATCCCTGTCCTGTTCTGGCAGGGTGACAGCACGTTTTGATCTGCAGGAGCTGCTTGGCCAGACAGAACTCAGTGCTGGCAGCTCTTGGCAGGGTTTCTTTGTCCAGTGGATTCCCATGGAGCTGCATTCCATCACCTTTCTGAGCACTAATGAAGGAACAGAAAGACAAAGCAGGAGTGTCCGAGTGGGCCTGAGCTGTTTGCTCAGTGCTGCCCTGGCCGGGGCCCCCTCTGGCCACTCACTCCAGACAGAGGCATTTCCAATTGCACCTCCAATTTGGCATCGATTACTGCCCGGTTTCTTGTGCCTTCATTTGCAGTCAGCAGAGGCGGCCGACTGACACTGAGAGAGAACGGCTCCTCAGATCCCATCAGTCAAGTGCCATCAGGATCCAGCTTCCTGGGTTCGCAGGCCACAAGGTCACCCTCTGTGGGAGATCAGCTTTCCAGCTGAAGCAGAGCCCTGCTCCTGCCCCTCTCCCACCACAGCCCCAGCCCTGCTGCAGGGTGGACAGGGAGACACCCGGATCTGCAAGCTGCCGTTGGTCACTGACCCCTCCATCCCGCCTCAGGGCTCTCAGACTATTTCAGGGATAAGGGGGGAGAAAATTTACAGATTTTTTATTTTGGGAAATAGTGAAATACACAGGAACACCTGACAGCATCAGCTGCAGAGCTTTCCCCCAGGGCACCGTGTTCAGTTTGGGCCTGTAACCAGGTCCCAGTCCTGCTCAGGACTCAGCGACAGCAGCTGAGACCTTATTGATGTTTCCAGTTACTACCCCCACAGCAAAGGAATTAAATTCAAATTGTGTATGAAGCCTGTTGGCTGCCCTGCTCAGCACAGCCCTGAACTCTGCACCATCAGCAGGGTTTGTACTTTATAGGGACGATCGACCTGTAACTATTGAGCTTTCCCTGGAAAGCTGCTCTGGGCTGGTGGCTGTGTGACCCTGACAGAGCAGCCATGGACCCTGGCATGGCAGCAGAGAACTGCAGCTGCAGAATGTTCCCCTGGAGAGACAAGGGAGGGTGCCTGGGATTTTGGTGTCTGTGTGCAAAATTAAAATTAGCAATTCTGTCTAATCCTGCTTTGCAGGGTAATAACGCTTCTGGGTGAGGGGGGTGTGAAGCTCGGTGGCTTGTGGGCAGTAATTTTCTGAGATAGACAATTCATTCCCTACTCTCATCAGAGACAAGGCTGAAATTGCTCTGAAGCTGCACCCCGTAGGCTCTGCTTCCTCCCACTGGATTTTAAGAGGACATTTCTGCTTTCTCCAGCTCTGGTGACAGCCAAGCAGTGCCCCTCCCCTCTTCCCCCCCAGTTCCACAGCCAGGCCCAGCCACAACAGTTTCCATATCAGCTCGCTGCAAATGAAATTCAAAGCCAACGTGGATTGGAGGTGCAGCCCAGCTGAGAGAAATCCTGCCTTTAGCAAGCTCCTGTCTATGAATAGATAGGATGCAGTGATTTTGGTCTCCTGAGAGGCTCAAACTTTCAGTTGTGAGGCTGTGAAAGCCAAGACCCAGCCTGCCTCCTGGACTCCAGGAAATCCTTGACATACACCTGGGAGAGGTGTGGATGCACCTTCCAGAGATGCATTTCATTTCACCTTTGAAGGTACAGCTACCCAGTCACTGATTTAGAAAAGGGAGAAGACTCATGAATTCGTCCACGCCTCTTTCAGTGATGCTAAGGAATATTTTCCCTCCTCATGCTTTCAAGCTGATCCAGGAAACATCACTTTTTGGTGGAATTATACGGATCAGGGGGGAGAGCTGCATGTGCTGTCCTGCACCTTCAAATCAAGAACTCCTGCATGAAAAAAATTGCCTGGAGACAGCTCTAATTTGTTCCAAACCCATCATCCCTTCCATCAGCAAGCAGGGAATTGTTATCTATTTATGCCTTACAATGCCACTGGATCAATGGCCACCTGGAAGATGTTGAGGATGACAAACCTGGCAGGAGTTCTGATCTTAAAGATTGTAACTAGAGCTTTTAAATCAGACAGTGTCGATTGAAAAGAAGAATTCTCTAGGCAGGATAAAAATTCTAGTTAATTTTGTTTTCCTGCTAAAGATGTATTTAAAGCAGAATCTCAACTTACACATCCATAAACACACAAATTTTTTATTTACAGCTCAACTAATTGATGCTTTTAGTTAATATGTGCACAGAACAGCAAGGCAGGTGTATGTGTAGCTGAGTGATTTATATTATTGCCACCTGCAGTTAGGACTTAGAACCTGCCAAAACCTCTCCAAGAGAGATTTCCAAACCCATGGTATATACATGAGGTCTCCCATATAGTAAAATGTTTGCTCTCCAAAGGAAATTCAGGTATGAGTGCTGTTCTGCAAGCTTTCTCCCATGCCACATGCTGCACCAAAGAGCTCTGATTGCAGTTTGTCTGTCTCCCTTTTAACCATGCTGCAGGCCTGCTTTTGCCAAAAGTAGAACTTTCCACATATAGAAAAGGTTTCAAAGTCTCAACATCCTTGTTTATAGCCCCATAAAGAGGCTTAAATCAAGGACAGAGAGGCATCTTTGGAAAGGACAGTGCACCAGCTAACAAAGAAACAGGCTTATTTTTGGAAAAAGAAAATTCTAGACAAAGTTAGAGAAGCAGAGTTCTTTACTCTGAACATGGCTCTTAACATTCCAATCAACAGGCTTTCTGCCCACTTGCTAATCTGCAAGCCCAAGAGAACAGTGTCATGGTTTCAGCCTTAAAGGAAATAAAAAATAAGGAATGTTTTTTCTCCCCAGATTAAAAAAAAAATCAATTTATTTTGATCCCATTACATATTACAGGTAGAAAAACTAGTTCTTAGCTTCCATTCTGTATATTAATGAAAGGAAGATACAAATCAGAACAAGAACTAAATGAAGGTAGCAGTCCTAAATGTAAAATGTATTTACAGAGGGATGTCATTGCTCACTGACTTCCATCTAGGGGTTTTTTTGCCTCGTTGCAAGCCTGTGCGAGACAAACCTGAAAGGGAAGAGAAATCAGTCAGTCCTCAGAGACACTGGAACAGCCCACAACCACCTGCAGCTCTGGCCTAAAGGACAACTTTATTTTTCAGAGCACTGACAACAGCTTTTTTCCGCACTGTGGATTCAGCCATACGTGATGTTAAAGCTCCTGCCTCTCCTTCCCTGCTCTGTGCTGCTCCTTCACCTCTGACACGAGCCAAAATTCAAGACAAGGGGCCAGGGGGGAAATAAGGAGCTCCTATTGCAGCTCAACAGTCCCCTGACTGGTGACAGAGGGACAGCACTGCCATGCAGCTTCAGGTCATGGCTGACAAAACCACCCAGACTTACTGACAGCTTCTTCATGAGCCCTCGGGCCTTGGGGTTCAGCTGAAGAAAATTCTTCTTGGTCAAATCCTTTGCTGTCAAACGTATGCTCTGTGGAAACAAAGTCAAATCTCAGGTTTCCTGTCCGGTCAGCTGCAGCAGTTGGAGGCAGTAAAAAGGTTAAATTAAAAAAATAAAAGAGATCAAGATCTAAGCATAATAGGCAGACAGGCAGAGAACTACACTCAGCTGGAACAGAAGCTCGTCTCACACCTTTCCTGCAGTGCATTAATGCATTACTTCAAGTGTTCTAAAGTGAATGCACAGCAAAACATCCTTCTATTCTGTTTCAACCAGCGTGAGCAGCTCCCACTTCTGGCTAAGAGCCTCTTAAGGTCCTTTTCAAGCTCAATCAATCCCCTGACAAACCGCAGTGGCACAGCTAAAGAGACAAGAGCGGATGGACCGAAGCTGGCGAGGCACCAAGAGGTGCCTGTCCAGCCCTCCAGCCCTGCCCGTGCAGGTGAAGGGTGAGGAATTACCTCCCCCCCGCCCAGGGGCAGGGTGAGGACGGCGTCCCCGGTGTCGGCGAGGGGGCTGCCGTTGGCAGAGATGGTGTAAACGCGCTCGTTGAGGGCGGGCGTGCGCAGACCCGGCGTCTTGAACACCCTGAAACGACAAGTTGTGAGGGAGTGACGTTTGCTCACAGCACTTCTGGTTGAAGTCTGTCGTTTCAGGTTCAAAGAGCCACTAAAGGTTGTGTTGCAAGCAGATTGTATCAGAGATAGAAGGGAAATATATTTATTTTCTCTGTTAACAAACCTGGAATCAAATCTGGGTGTAACCATGGAGGTGCCTCCCCGAGCACAGATATCAACCATTCTGCCAGTAGCTGGAGTGATAAAGCTGTTTTTGCTCGATCTGTTAAAGGGAAATAAACATCTGCTCATGAGATAACCTTTAACAGAGGTACAGGCACCTGTCAGAGGCTTGAAGAAGGTGATTACCACTAAACCCAGGGGTTACTACTAACCAGTGACCCCCAAAACTGTGGACAGCTTGTTCTCACAGGACAGGCAGTTGTCCATCTTTCATTCATTTTTCCCTAGAGGGTGGCACAACTCTTCCCCCTCCAGCCACTAGTGAACCAAAGCCCATCCCACCAAGGAGAGACATTTACCCTCTCCTCCTCCATTTCTGGAGATGAGACAGACACATCCCCATTACCTCTTGCTCATGCGCTTCACTCTCGCTGACGGGGGTCTCCTGGCCACGGGTGGCTTTTTGGTGGACGCCTTCACCTGAAGCACACATCACTCACTACATCAGTTACTCCCCTCTCGTGGCACAGCTGAGTCCACACAAACAGAAGCTTGCACGCAAAATGTTTGGCTCAGTCCCTTTTCATGGCACAAGAGCCCAGAACAAACACCATTCAAGCCTTTGGGACCTTCCCCCACCGCTGGAATTCTCTGGGAAGCAACAGGTGCTTGAAGTCCCCCCTCAGAGCATCCCAGACAGCCCCAGTCACCAGCTCAGTCAGGAATTTATATCCTGAGAATAATGTCATCCCAAAGAACAGCTGTTCACCTTGGCAGTTCTTGGATTCACATTCTCAGCCTCTGCCTCTGCAGGACACTGGCTGTCAACTCTGGATTTCTTTGGCAGAGGAAGCGAGGGAGGCTCTGCTTCCTCAATGGCTTCAACACTCCTTTTGAATTTATCCACTAGAAAGAGAAAGTGTTATCTAAGTGAATAATAACTTTAAATTATTATTTAGCAGTGGTGGAGGCAAACAGCAAACAACTACGAGCAGTTTTGGCAACAATTTGCTTCAGAAATCCAAATTCCAATGCAATCCTAATGCTTATGTTGAAAGTTTTAATAAAATTAATTAGAGGTACTGCAGGTACTAGGGATAAAAGTAGGATTATTTTCCTGGCTTAAATACACCGAGGGATGTGAGCAAGAACTGAATTATTATTCACATCAAGTAACCACAACATGCTTCTACCTCACCAACCACATCACAAGGCTTAAACTGACCTTTCTTGACGATGTCAAACGGGGCATTGATCACTCCTGCTGTCAGCTTGTCTATTTCTGCTATTTCCAAGTCTGCCTAAAATTAAAAACACTTGTGGCACCATTGGGATTGTTGGCAGCACAAAGTTCTTGTAAGCCAAAGTTGTAGAGCAAACCCCCGATAATTTTAAAGCCAGATCAGCTCCACGTTTGCTGTTGTGCTCAAACTGGGCCCTTTCACGCATCTCTGCACGCCCTCAGGACTCAGTGCCTGGCTGGCAGCTGCAGGTGTGCCTTGCCTACACCCTGCTGCTCACCCAGCCTGGAAATGCTGTCATTTACTGCAAACTGCAAGTTGTGCTCTCAGGGATCTGGGAGCGCAATCTAGCAGATAAGGAAAGATCAACAGGGAGCAGCAGGACCACGTAAATCCCACGCCTGATTCAACGGGCACCTCTTATTGTTAAATTTTAAAGAAACATTTGTGAAAATATTGGTGTAACTGTTTCTCTTGTAATGTTCCAGCCCATTATTCCGTCGTGAGGAGCCCCTGCAGCAGTTGTGCGATGGCTCTAGAGAGCTTTATGTTTGTGCTGGAAACCTACCATGGCCACCTCCTCCAGCGTCTTTCCACTCCCTTCTTTAGCTAGAAAGAAAAAAATTTCAGACAAATCAGCACATGCCCGGGACAGCTCACACCGCACAGCAGGGCTAGCACCATCGGGGTGCAAAACCCAGCACAAACCGGCTCCCGGCCTCAGAGAACACGAGCAGCACCCCCGGACAGCCCGTGGGACGCTTCCCCGGGGGCTCCGGGCGCAGCAGGTCCCAGCTGCTCCCTTGTCCCCGCTGGGGTTTATTACCCGAGGGGGAACGCGCTGCCCCCGGCCCCGCTCCGCACCGTAGTACTCGAGCCAGTTCATCTGGCGGAGCTCCAGCGGCAGCCGCAGGATCGCCATATCGTACAGGTTCTCGATCTCCTTGACCAGGCCCTCCCCGTCCGCCCGCAGCCGCTCCAGGCGCCGGCTCACTGCGGGGACACGCGGCGTTAGCCCTGCCCGCGGGCCCGGGGCCGCTCTCGTTCCCTCTCCCGGTTCCTTCTCCCTCTCCCGGCTCCTACCTTCGCGGTCGAAGTCCTTCAGGAAGGCCGCCAGTTTCCTGCTGCGGGAGCTCGAGCCGCCCTTCTTCCTGGCGGGAGCCATGGCGGGGCCGGGGCCGCGCGTTCGAACCAACCGCCGCCGCGGGCCGCCCAATCGCGGCGCGGCGCGGGCCGGTGACGCGG
>VZTF01007421.1:1734685-1816104 GCA_013397755.1 Cnemophilus loriae
GGGCGGCCGAGCTGGGGCTGGCGGGGGTTCTGCGGCGCGGCCCCCGCTGCCCCTCGCTGGCCGACGTGTTGGAGGGGCTGCAGGACGTGGAACGCTACTACCGGCACCTGTATCCTGCTGGGGGTCTCTGGGCAGCGCTGGGGGTGTCAGGGCAGCGCTGGTGGGGCTGTTTTCTCGTTGTTGTTGTCGTCCTTACCGGGCTCGAAGGTACTTGGACAGCAAACTGCTCCTGCAGCGCCTCAGCTTGGACAGCCTGGCAGACGTGGAAGCCCTCCCGCAGTCCTGGGAGAGGATTTTGGAGCGCTACAAAGAAGACGTCGTTCAAGGTAATTCTGTGTACAAAGACGCCAAGGGTCTTTCCCAGGGCTCCGTGCTGATGTCCCCTGGGGACAGCACACAGGCCTGGCCGTGCTGGTCTCAGCAGCAGTGGGTGACCCCGCTCAGTTGATCTTTATGACCTGCTCTGAGATCTTGGTCAGCTTTGGCTGAAAGTACTCACCATCACACCTGGGCACAGCTGGAAGCAGCATCCTCCCTCACAGTGTAGCAAGGGCTCAGTGACCCATTTCGCTGCTCAGTCAGTTTTACCTACGCTTTTTTTTTTATTGCCTTGAGAAACAAGTTAAGTTTTTGGGAGTACAGAATACAGGTAAAGTCCGTTAAGCTGACAGGGTTGTTGTTTTCTCTCCGACTCAGACACGCTCCTGAAGGTCTCACTGTTCGTGGAGAACCACCGGGAGGTGAGCTGCTCACCTGGCTCCTGACAGGGCAGCAGGGACTGGCACCGACCAGCTTCTGGTGTGTTCTGGGATGCTGCAAAGGCGATGAGTACTCGAGGGAGCTCTCCTGGTGCTTTTTGGAAGCTGAATGAGTTGATTCCTGGCCTCAGCATGAAATGCTTGAACTGTGCCATTTTCGAGTGGAAATGGCCTTGGTCTCTGAAGAAGAGGCTGAGCCGAAGAAGCCATGAGGATAGAAGGGAGTCACCTCCAGCTGTGGAACTATTCCTTTCCTTCTCCTGACATGGATGTTTTGTATCTGGGGAAAAACGTTGATACTTACTTACATGAGGTGCTGCAGATGTGTAACAGAGTCCTTCAGGCTGGTGCCATGAAAGATATTTGGGCTCTGTCCTTACAAATAAAGAAAATATGTCAGATTAGGGCTTAGAAACAGTGGTCACCTCATGTCCTTGAGCAGTGCATTTGCATTCATCCCACCCGGGCATGGAGGAGGAAGGAGCAAATCTGGCTTGAAAATGTAATTACGGATGTGCACGGATGCCTGAGTTCTGACATGGGCAGTTTTCAAGGATGTTTCAGTACACTGCTTTGTTACCACTGAAATCAGTCTTAAAATAACACTCTGGTAGCCACTGCTGACAGTTCAGGGACACCTTTTGTTGGCCGTGGCACTGATCCACTGAGCGTTCCCGGGAGGCAGTGGGGTGTTTGCCTCTGAATAATGTATTGGGTAAGGAGCTGCGGCTTCTCGGAGAGAGCCAATAAAGAATTGCCTTGGACACATTGTGGGTGTGTGTTTGTGCTCACGTTTCTGTGTCCCCAGCCCGGGGCGTCCCCGCGGCCACCTGAGGGCACTGCGTGACCTTCGAAGAGCAGCGCTGGGGGGTGCTGGGAGTGCCAGTGCTCCCACGAGGGATAGGGGCTTCACGATTTCTAATTGTAGTTCTTCACACGCAGTTCTAATTGCAAAGAAAAACAGCTGCAGAGATAAACCACTGTCCCGCTCCTGGTGCTGGGTGCCCTGCCCAGGGTGGGAGTGAGGTGGGGTCTGCTCCTTGCGGGGGCTCACGTGGCTGTACAGCCTTGTGCTCCTTACACAGGGTTTGGAGCATGCCAGGGGTGAATCAGGGGTGTCACTCTTGCTCAGGCCTTGATGTATCCTCATCACAAACCAGTAGATCATGGTGTGCTTGGATGCAGAGTTGTCTTTACATGTGTGCACTCTATACAGCCCTTCAGCACCCCTCTTCTGTCAGCTTCTCTTCGGGATAGCTGCACAATGAACAAATGGATTTAAATCCTGGAAGATGTTCAGCACAGTTCAGTGGTGGCCCTTCTCCCAGATGTTTGGCCCCTGATGTCTGTCTTTGTGCGAACAGCAGCCCTGCTAAAAGTGCTGAGGGAACTTTCTGCATTGAAAGCGGCCATGGCCTGACTCTGACTGACTGAAATGGGGCGAAGGAGGTGCTCATTGAAGTTTTGGTGTGATTAATTGCTCTGTGCTGTTCCTGGTTGATGGGCCATGTCATCAGTTGCATTTGTCTGCAGCGTTCTGCAGGGTGCGGGCGAGTCTCTGCATCAGAGCGCTCTAATTTGGATCAGCTGTGGGCTTGTTCCATTCCAGATCTGGATGTTCTGTCAGGATGGCTGCCAGGGACCCCATTGCTAACGAGGACATGGTTCCTGGTGTGTGCAGAGCTCCCTTCAGCTGGCATTTGCCCGGGAGTCACTGGGGGCTCGGGGGTTCCCCCATGAGCACAGCCAGGGTGGGCATTCAGCCTTTGGGCGTTGCACTGGTCAGCAGGCAGGTGGAAAGGCCACTCCTGCTCCTCCGTGCCTGGCAGCCTGCACGGCTGAGTCAGACACGTGCTCACAGCGCAGGGATGTGTCTGGGTGCCAGATTTCATCACCTTCCTGAGCGCTGGGACAGGAGAGAGGTGAGTGAGAGCAGCACCTGCTGCTCCAGCTGCCCGGGGAGCCAAATGCAGGGTCAGGGACTCCACTGTGCAGTACCTGCTGCGGGTAAGGCAGCACTAAGGGCTCTTAGATCAACTGCTAAAATATATGTAACCATAAAATAAATCCGAGTACCTTTATCTTTGGAGTAGAGCTCTTAAAGTATTTTTGTATGGAGATCTGTCTTTGAGGAATGCAATAAAATGCAGTTAGCAGCTGGAGCTACCTTGTTTAAGGAAAATTGTCAGGAAACACAAAGCTCATGCTTTGAGTTTCAGCTTCACCTCTTGCTAACTCCACTGGAAAACAGTTATTCTTCACTTAGAGGAAAAGCACAAACTAAATTCAGTTACTAAATTCAAATGCCCACAAACATTTATAAGGAGGACCTGACTTGTATATGGTTGTTTTGTTTCCTCCCATAGGGGTGAGCCCTGGCTTCTGGGGCCTTTGCAGTTCTGCTTAGAAATGGGGACCTGCTGTTGGTAACACCAGGCTTCCAAAACAAACCCAAAAGCTTTGCTTCAGTGTAAGCTCATGGATTTGAAACAGATTTCAAAACTGAGTGTATTACAAGAGTCCACAGTTATGGAAAAGACAAAGGATTTGGCACCTGAACTGAAGTGTAAAGTGACTCGGAGGCAGAAATATGTGATAAAAAGCTTTGTGATTCATTTAATAAACCAAGCATGGGTTTCACATGTCCCTATGGTTTTTGTGCTTATTCTTTGAGACTTTCATCTTGGCCTGAAGCAGAGCTCCTTTGTGGCTCTGCTGAGGGGCTGCCTGAGTACTTATCTGCTCCGAAATACAGCAAACATTCTCCACTCCCTGTTAGCTGCCTTTTTTGCTCTGTTCTGCACTCTTGGCTCAGTGTTTCTCTAGTGCTTGTGACTTTGTCACAGCTTTTGCCCTGTTGAGCTCCAAGGAGGGGCAAATCCAGCTGATCCTGATGGGTGTGCAGTGAGTGGGGACACATCTGGCCTGCAGCAGTGACGAGCTTTCCCACGTGGGACCTGCTCAGCACTCAGCCCTTGTCTGCCCTTGCAAGGACAGGCACGAGCAGTTACCTGGTGAGCTCTTTGCCACTGTGGCCTGGCCCCTAACCCCCTACCCCCCACAGACCCTCGAGGGCTGCCTGTACTGCATGCAGACAGAGCCTGTTTTCATTGCCCATCCTGCAGAGGTTTTCTTTCAATCCTCCCTTCCTGCTTTTCCCCCCAACCCGTTCCCTCCTCCTCCCTCCTCCTGTGGACACAGATCTGCAGTAGGTGTCTCCTGAACTTGCCTGAGCTCCCTGTCCCAAGCATCTTCCTGACTAATTCTTTCCAGATGTCCAGGAACTTTTATGTTTAGCAGTTTTGCTCAAGTTCTTCATTCATTCTCTGAAAGACCAAACGTATTTCCTAGTATTATTTGAAAATTCAGACTGATCACGGCTTCCCAAGAGCTGCTTCTGCCTCCCAGTGAAATGTTTCAGGCACCACTGCAGCTGTCCACCCCTGAATTAGAGCACAACAGATATCCATAAATATCACAGAAGTTTATTTTCCATAGCTGACAGCTCCTGGGCTGTCTATGGAGTCTTGAAAACACTCCATGCTGCACTTATACCCAGCCAAGCGTCAGGTTGTTGGCTCGGACCTTCCCAGCTACAGCAGCTTGGAGAAATTAGGAGATCTGTCCAGTGTTCCTCTGACTGGGACCAACAATGGAAAGTAAGTGGCTCTGCCCATCCTCTCATCGAGTTTCCAGCTTAACTTTGTTTTTGGGGAGGTGACTGGGCAGGGCACACGGTCAGTGGCTCCCGTTGCTCACGCTGCCTGGGTGAGCTGTGTCCTGGCCTGGCTGTGGGGAGTGTGGAGCTGCTGCAGCCTCACAGGCCGTGCTAAAGGTGCATTGGTGCAGCTCTGGGGACACGAGCTGTCTGTCACCCCAGAGCCACATGAGACTGAATGTAGGATCAAAGCAATGCCTGAGCCAGTCTGCCTCTCCAGCACAGACTCTGGCTTGTCTGGAAGTCACATCTTGTGGCTTCCCATGTGTGTCCAGTGGCTTTTCATCCTTGCCCTGCATTCTGTGTGCAGTGAGGCTTGCAGCAGGTTTTGGCTGTTGGAAAGAAGCTTTGGGCTGTTCAGTGGAACTTGGGAAATTCCTGTCTTTTTTCTTGAATTTTAATTTGCTTCAGGATTTACTTCGCATGGTGCACAGTGCTTGCAAAATGCCTGTGGTGGGAGAGAGACTGGACCTTCCCTGGGTTCGGATTCTTGTTATGGAGCAGTTCTGTGCTGTTGGCATCCTGGGGTCCAGGAGTGGGTTTGTGCTGGAAGGATGAACCTGCCTTGTTGCCCTGTACTCCCACCACCTCTCGAGGTACCAGTGCCTCCCCACACATCGGAACATACAGAAATATTAAGCATCTAATTTCCCAACAAAGCACTCTGAGATTCAGTTCCCCTCTGTCCCCCAGCATACCACAGCCACCTCTTCACCAGGGCTGACATGGGATGGCTCCCTGTTCTCCCTGGTCCTTTTCTCCACAGCCCAGGCAGTCTCTAGGCTGCTTGGGGAAGGCAGAATGAAGAACGTCAAGCCAGTAAGTCTCCTAACCATTCTGCTATGTGAGGAATGAATCCAAGAGCCTTTGCACACTATTAATCTTTTCCAGTTCCTAAGAAAGCAAATGATCTCCTCCCGCTCCCATAAATTCAACCTCTCTTTCCAGCTTCTCCCCTGGTGTTTGAACTGTTCGCCAAGAGCTTTATTAAAACCTACAAGATGCAGTTTTGTTCCTTACTGAATCCTAAACAACTGTGCTAGGTGGAGAAGAAACATTTGGTGCTGTCAGCTTTAGAGCATTTTTGTGTGTAGTCCATGGCCACTTGTCAGCCGGGGACCAGCCTCAGCCCCACGCTGAGCCCAACGGGACCTTTGCTCTGCTCCCCTGAGGTTGGGAGATAAATTCAGATAGACATCAGGGGCCAAGCCAGCCAAACCTCTCAGCCTCATGTCCAAGAGCACCTGGCAATGATCCATATGGGGGGCAGCAGAAGGGATGTTCCCCCGGATGCAGCATGGTCCTGTGGCACCTCGCCCTCCTGTGCCACGCCATGGCCAATACCTGCAGCTTGCCAGTGGCCCTGGGGACAAGCTGTGCTGGCCACTGCCATGCCCTGCCACCTTTCCTGGCACCCTCTCTGAGTGGAGAGGCTTCTGCTACAAACCCTCTGCCTGCCCCCTTGGCATGACCCGGCCAGTGCCACCGCTGGGGCTGTGGGGCAGCAGGTGACGGTCCCCAGCTGCTGGTGTGAGCAGAGAAGCTGCAGCTGGTGCTGGGCAGCTGTGGGTGTGCTGGGACAGCCAGGAGGAGGGCGGCAGGTCCTGTGGGGGCAGCAAAGGTGAGGTGCACGCCAGAGTCCTGCCAGCTGCCGTGCATCACCACTGGTCCTTGGCACATCATGCAATGTGTCACAGCATTCTCCCTTTCGTTTCCTAACATTCCCTCAGTCTGAAACTCATCAACCACTACTGAGAGAAAACATTCACAGACGAAGCCAAAGCAGAAGTGAGCAAAGCTGTTCCTTTGGCTGGATTCCTCCAGCTCCTTGTGTCCCACTACTTGGTTTGAGCAAGAGCCACCTCCTCCTGCCCTGTGCACCTGAGCCGTGGGGACAGGACAGCAATCTTCAGTCGCTGTGAGGGAGGGCTCTTGTTGTGGCTTTGCCAAGGAGAACTCCCTTTCATAGTGCAGTTCTGGTACCTCTGCCCAAACCCCAGGGAAGGGGGTGAGAGCAGGTTGTGTGAGTGGGAAGACAAGGCGATGGAGCACGGCTTGCACAAGGAGTGCTTTTAAACTTCATAAATCCACTTGTGAGTCAGATGGCAGGAGCAGGAGAGGGGAGAAGTGAGGGATGAGAAAGTCGGTATAGTTGTGCCCAGAGAAGAAGCAGCCTGAAGCAGCTCTGGAATCAAGAAGCCCGAGGCTGGTCTGCTGCAAGCAGGGGCTGGGGGGCACCCGAGGCAGTGACACAAGTTCTGCTCATGAGGAACCTGAACAGGAGCCCCTGTGCAAGCCCCATCTGGCAAGCCAAGAGCTCCCATGGGCTGAGCCCTGGCACAGCGGGGTTTGGGCAGATGCTGCCCATCCTGTGCTGCATCACGCCTGGCAGCCGGGGTACCACACCCCCCTGCCTGTGGTGTGGGAACACAGGGAACCAGGCATGTGGAAAAGCTCCAGAGGTGAATAATCCAGCCCAGCTTTCGCTGGACACGGCTCCCCCAGCTCTGAAAGGCTTTTTGGTCGGGTTTAATGAGATTAGTCTGTAAGCTCTGGAGATGTCAGCCTGCTGGCTGCTCCCTGTTCAGTAGTTCCTCGTGTGCCAGGGAATGATGTTCATTTCATTGGCCTTGACTCCGCTGGATCAGGCTGTTGCTCTGCTTCTCAATTAGCCACATCTGCGTGGCAGTAATGAGCTGGAGGTCACACAGCCTGGAGACGGGTGCCGAAAAGTTCACTTGTGTGGAAGGGAGCTCTCTGTGCCCCCATCCAGCAGATTCTGGGGCTCTGCACCCAGCCTGACCCCTGTTCTCCCCAGGAGCCCCACTGGGGTCTAGCCCTCGCTTATCGCTGTGGTGGTGACACTATACAGCTTGCCCTGCTGCTCGGGAGGCTGTGATTCTGAAAGCTCCAGTCTGGGTCTGTGCTGACATTACTGAAGCTACTGGTAATAAAACATGTCACTGCAGGGGCCAGGGCCACATCCGATCCTGCAATGGGAAAGCAAAAATCCAAACAAAACCCAGAACCTCCAAAAAGCTCGAACCAAGCACATGCTGACAGGAGGGCTGCATTTCCAGGGATGCAGACACCAGTCCTGCCACCCTGCCAGGATGAGAGGCACCTCCTGGCCCTGCTGTGCTGGCCCTGCAGCAGGGACAAGTGGCACACTGGAGTCACAGCTTCCTGGTGCCACATCCTTCTGCACGTGCCGAACCCTCCCAGTGCAGGGAACTACAAATAAATGCTGCTGATGCCTCTGCCATCCCGTCAGGGATTAGGACATGCTGGAGCAATTTGCATGGGGATGAAACTTGGAAGAAATGGCAAAGCTGAGGGAATATGATATTATTTATTATTGCCAGTTGCAAGGGAACAGCAGCAGCCTCCAAACTTGTATAACTCTGGAACATGACTATTATTAGAACGCAAAGTTAGCAAGCAATTAGCTAATTGCAATTCACATTGTCTGTTGGCAATTATAAGGAGAACAGTTATAAGCCCCAACAGATGGAACTCAAATGGGTCAGTCTCTCTTTTTTTTTGTTTCGTTTTTTTCCGTCCCCAAAAGGCATTTGCTATGAGCTAAACTCAGGTTCTCTCTAGGGCTCGTGCAAGCAGCCAGCCTGTGAGTCAGCGTGCGGCAGGGTCCCCACAGGTCACCGCCCCGCGCCCCAGCCCCGCATATGGAGCTTGTCCTGTCCAGACCTTCCCCAGTGACACAGTTTTGAGGCCAGGGAGTTCAGCTAATAGCGCTGTGGTTTCTGTCATTTACTCTCCGTGGTGTTTTTTCAGTAGCTGTGGAAAAGCTGCAAAATCCAGCTGCAATATGTATTTGTTCTCATCCAGTTCTTCATGACTGTACAACTTCAGGTAATACCTTCTCTTCTCTCTCCAGCAGTGACACAAACTGGTGGTGCCTCCCTGAGCACGATTTCTAAATCTTTTGAGGTTATTTGAGGGATTTTCATTCCCTTCTGAGGTTGAGTCACAACAGGGATCTCTGCAGAGATGAGAAGAGGATGAAGCAGGGCTCTGCTTCCCCTCTCCTGCCACAAGAGATACCAGCTGAACAGCTCCCACAGGGCAGAGATTATCTCATCGCTTTTGTTAGAAATGCCTGGGTGATGCAGCACCAGGACATGACAGAAGGGTAGAACATAAGCCCTGGACTCGAGGGATCGCTCAGCGCATGGTTTACATCTGTTTGAATCAAACACAGATGCTCCTACCTGTGACACTTTGCTATCCTCTGGGTGGGATTTGTGCTCCGTGACCTCAGTGTTAAAGGGATGCTGTGACAGGTGTCTGCCAAGAGGATGAGAAATCATCATTTACCTGTAAAGTGTTTCTCTGCTGAAGCATGTCAAGGTCCAAGCTGAGCACACAGATGAGTGTGTTTGATGCCAGAGGCATACAAGGGGCACACATGATAGCCCAAAGACCACGAGTGTTGCAACCTCAGGTTTACAGTGCATGCAGGAGTGTGAACTCATTCTGCATTTCAGATACTTTTTTAGAGTAGGGACCAGTACGGGAAGATTTGGCCTTAAAAGGAAGCATAACAGAAGGTATTCTGAGGAAAGATTTCACTAAAGAACCTCGTATCTGCATTCAGATGCTTTGTGGCCATGGAAGGAGCTTTGCCCTTTATCCTTCCTGAGTGTTGGTGATGCCAGTGACTATGGCAAAAGAACATCCTTGTTTTGGGTCAGACTGATGCAGACAGAGACAGCTGGGCGATGTGAAACAGATTAAGCTCAGCAATATGAATTTCATAAACAGCAATACAAACCCACTGAACACCTTCTGCTGATATTAAACAGGGGATAGGTTGGAATGCATCTCAGAGCAAAACCATTATAATGAAATGGGAACATCAGGTTTTACTCAGAACCCCCAGGTTTCCCATAGGAGGCAGTTTATGTAGCGCCCATTTATTAAAGACAAATGCTATCATTTGGAACATATCTCACGGAGAGCAGGGCACTGGCTGATGCAGGGGAGCAGTAACTGGAGATGGAGCTTTGTGTTTACAAGCCGTTGTTTTCAGCAGGCTCTGCATGTACCTCCACGTGTGATGAAAGCTGCCAGGTGCCCCAGTGTCCGCCGGGAGCCCGGGCCCTGGCCTCCCACCGTGCACAGCCCCACGAGGCGCCGAGGGCTGTGACCCAGGAGAAACGTGCAGGACCTCAGTGTGTATTTAACAGCAGACAGAAAGATAATCCGGCTATCGGGAGTCAGGCAATCATGGGCTAAAATAAGCAGGTATGGATGGGGGGCCCAGCTCTGGCCCCAGGTGCTGAGCCCTGCTCCCTGCTCCAGGAATCCCTTGAAATGAGAGCCAGCTCCTGCAGAGCATCTGCTGGGGCTGGGGGAGACCTTGGCCAAGGAGCAGCAGGGACAAGGATCCTCACCTCTGCCCCAGGACAGAGGGCAGCCTGCACGTCACCTCCTCACGGGTCCCGAGGCTCTGGTGTCTCTGATTTGGGGTCCTCACTCAAAAATCCTCAGAGGAGTGTGCCTTTTGGAGGGAGATCCTCCCCGGTTCAGCTCGCTCCTTTTGAGGCCCACTGGTGTCAGCACCCACTGGTCACCAGCCTGACGTTCCTTTCCTTCCATGAGTGAGTGGTTCTGAACTACAGGGCAAATGCTGAGCAGTAACAACTGCTGTTATTGTCACATCTACAGGTAACTTTGGTTTCGGTATTCACCTGGAAAGAAACAGTGCCCAGTCAGTCAATTGAAACAGTACATGTTGCCTTTCTGAAATCTTTCTGGATAGGTCCTGGCATCGCGACAAGATGGTGCTGTTTGTCCTTTTGAGATCAGAAGTCCAGGACAGGCCTGTCCTTCCTGGGCAGCAGCAGGTAAAACTACACGCTTTGGGAAGTACGAATTCCACTCTTTGCACGTAGGAGAACTTCTCGCTCCATGCAGGAGCATCTGCAACCATTAATTTGAATAAATTCCATTTTTATGCTCCATCCAGCTTTTAGCACATCAGACAAAGCATTCATATGGGACAGAACAGTAAGTCCTGCGTGTGTTTCTCCTCCCGTGTGATCATCAGGGATCTGACATCGAATGCCACTGAGCTCCCAGAGGTCAGCAGGTCAGTTCCTGGAGTCCTACAAGAAGCCATGGAGTCCTTTTGGGTAGAGAGCAGCTCTGGAGCAAGAGGAGTTTGGGATCTCTGCCCATTGCTCATGCTGGGCACTGGGTGGGGAGGCAGATCCCACTGCGGTGTGCGGCAGGGGCTGTCAGGGAGGAAACGTGGCCTGTGACTCAGGGGAGAACATGGATGTGATCCACCCAGTGAGCCCTGCAGGTGCTGGGGAACCTCCTGTCACCACACAGGCAGAGGCAAAGGTGCTGGGCTCAAGAGCTATCACTCAGCATCTCTTAGTGAGAAAATCAAATCTTCTACCCCGAAACTGCCTGTTGCAGGTGGCTCTTTCCTGGGAATGTAGCTGAGGGAAGATGTCCATCTGTGCTGAGCCTGCCTGGCCCCTGCACGGAGTGGAATAACCCCCAAAAAAGGCAAATGGTATCAGACAAGGGATCTCCTAACTGCCTTACCCTGCCAGCTCCACATCTGGGAGGAGGGCAGGAGGGCAGGGAGGTGCATTGCCCGCCTGCCTGCACCACGCAGACAGGCTGGTGACAGCTCAGCAATGTAAATGGTGCACAATAAGCCCTAAATAAAGTGTGAGGGACATGTTTGGGATCAGCAGATCCATTCTGACAAGAAGAAGCGAAGGAATGAAATCCCTTTTCCCAAACAGACTGCTAAGTCATGGACTAAGTGTAATCTAGTCCCACTGCAAAATGGCTGCTGAAGACTGATAGTTGGGGTCTCCCTGCTCTGATCCATGGGGACACTGTGCACCAGGGAACAGGGCAAGGAGCCCTGGGGAGGACAAGGCTTGGGAGTGGGGGCCACGTTCTCCTCCTCGAAATGCTCAGGTTCTATCGAAACCACTTTGTCCGCTGGCATTTCCAGCCAAGTCTGTCCCATTTCCTCACATTCCCCCATCAGCCATTTATCATCTGCAAGGGGTGGCTGGAGCCAAATGTTCCCCTGACCTTCAACAGCCCTGTGAGCCTTTCTCCTCTGCTTAAGTGGGAGACTTAAGATAAGCCCAGAGTCTCTTAAACATGCCTACTCCAAATAAACACGGTGGGCTGATGGGTTACAGGCTGCGTTGGCCAGCTGAAGGGAAGGCGACTCTCTTCACAGCTCTGTTGGTGCTGTAGTTTTTCTTGCCCTCACAGGACCACAGGCAGGCCAGAGAGCCCGCTCGAGCACTTCACAGCAGGATGAGTGGAGGCCACGATCAAAGGTAAACAGCCCCAGAGCAGGCACGGTGCAGCAGCAGTGCTGGGAGGAGCCCGTGGGAGCGGGTGTGGGACCGCACGGCTTCGGGGCTGCTCCCGAAATCACTGCTGGGAATAAAGACAGCTCCACGCTCCGTGCAGAGCATGACCTGATCCAGCTCGCTTCAGCTTTGCACTGTTAATTTTCCATGGGTTGCTGTGCCCACTCCCTCTGCTGAGCCACCGCCAGCAGGTACATGTTTTCCAGGGAAAATGCATTTTTTGTCTCTGTGCCCACGCTGGGAGGTGCTGAGGCTGTTCCCGTGGAGGTCTGGGCGAGCTGCAGGGAATGGTCCTCCCTGGGCTTCATCGGGACTGTGAGTCTTTAAGCAGTCGTTTTATGTTCTTTGTTGCCCTTTCACTTGAACAGGGGCCAAAAAGGTGGGATCCAGATTGCAGGTGTGTTTCTGGTACCTCTTTCTGTTTGGGAGCTACTGTTCCTGGTCTTTGTGGGCTGCAGCGAGGTTCTCTCACCACAGTCACCCCAGGCTCTGCAGTTTGGGTGCTGTGGGCCAGGCAGTTGTCCCAGGACACGGGGCTGCATTGACAGCACGAGATGCAGCCTCGGAGCACAGGAGGCTGCCAGGACACCTCATCAGATGAAGATTGCCTCTTTGTTCCTCTGAAAACCACAAAAAAAAAGTTTCTCTCTTCACAGTTCAGTGATGCCCAGACAAAGATGATGTGAAATCTGTGGGAAGACTTATTTTATTACAATATAGGAATGCACAGAACCAGATGTTTAAGCTTAGCCGCGGCTCCTCCATGTCCTGCTGTCCCTGCTCAGGGAGCTGCTCGCAGGGTGATGTACAACACTCTGAACGTGCTCGCTGCTGTGCAGGTCTCCAAGAGCTGCTTGGAGTCAGGGCCAACGCCACAGCAGGTCCCCTGTATCCCTCTGTGCCACAGGGCCTGGTGCAGAGGTGGCAATGTGGACACGGTGGAAGAGCAGGTGCCCCTTGGTGACCCCGGTCCTTGCCCAGCCACTGCCCAGGTGCTGCTCAGTGGGGTCCCAGAGCGTGCTGCCTTTCCGTGGTCTCCTGAGGCCAAACCCTGCTCCTGGTTTTCTGTTTTTCTCTGCTGCTTCTCAGCCGGGTTAAAACCATCCAAGTCCCAGCCAGAGATGTGTCCTGGTGGGAGCTGTGAGCCGGCAGCTGTTTCGCAACAGCCTGGGATAGCCTCCCCAGCCCGCCAGCCTCTGAGTCAACCCCGGTGCTGCGGCTCCGGGTCCCCAGGCTGGAGCAGGGAAGCAAGGCTCACACGCACGTCCAGCCTGGCAGCCTTGTTTGTTTCTCCAGCAGCCAGAAGTTCATCTTTTCCACCTCCACGCTGCCAGCAGAGCCCTTATCCACTGCCCTGACACCTCCAGGGTTTATTTCCAGCTGAAGCACGCTGCCTCCATATGCGCGCCCGCCGCTGGCTGCTGGTTATTAAGCTGGTGCTGTTGTTGGTCCTCCTGCCTCCATTCAGAAGTTGGCAGTCCTTAAAAGCTCATTCATCTTGGGAGCCTAGTGTCAATTACAGCCTCGTCCTTCCTTCAGGATGGGTTAACTCCTGCTCTCCCCCCAGCCCAAGGAGCAGCAGTCACGCCTGGCTCCGATTAACGCGATGCAGAAAATCCAGCGAGTTCCCCACACTGCTCACGGGAGACATGGGGTAAAACAGTGAAAACTGCCTGGAGGCAGGAGATATGCTGGATTATTGTGACCCTGCACAGAGCTGCAGGCACCGTATCCCCTCGCTGGGAAGGACAGGGTCCCCACAGAGGGACAGCGACTGCAGGAATGAGGGGAGAGGACGTGGGTATTTCCCCAGCAGGCCTTGTAAAATGAAATCCTAAAATTGTAACTATGATCACCACTCATTGCCTTCCCACCTGTCAAGGTATTCCTGGCTGCTGGAGGAAGAATTGGCAAATGTTTGTGGAGAATTTCAGGGACCATTCCCCAGGAGGTTTAGGCTGTGAGCAAGGAATTCACTGCCAGGAGAAGCGCAAGGCTCACACCAGTTCCCCCATTTCCAGTGACAGGAGGGGCTGCTCCCCTGGACATGGTCACTGTTTAACAGAAAACTGCAGCAAATCAAATGCTCTGAACTGCCCCTGGGTACAAAACTCCCAAAGCACGTGGATTATAATGACCAGGAAGGAGCGAGCCGAGGGTTTGTGGCCCCCGAGCAGACCGTTTGCAAATCCTCCTGCTCCAGAGGTTCCCTCCAGTCTGCAAGTCAGACCTAATGCTAAAAAAAAATCTTTTATGCAAGATCAACTCTGAAGTGAAATAGAGAAACGTACAAAAAGGAATCTCAATTGACCATCTGGCTCTGACACTCCTGAAGCTCGTTGCCATTTATCTCTGTCCAAAAGTGCGTTTTAAAGACACAATAGGAATCTTCCTTCGGGGAGAGAATGGAGTGTACGTTTGGCCTTCAAATGTCAAATCAAACACCAAAGCTATGGGAAGCACATAAACACCAGAGAACAAACAAGCTCGCTCCATACCTGAGATGAAGCTTGGTTTTGGATGCAGAAATGTGTTTATTTTCTTGGAAAGAAGCAGGCTCCGGCCTTTCAGCTGTTACAGATTTTCTCAAGGGAATAATTTTCCTAGCAAACCTTGTTCCTTCTGTAATCCTCTGTAGCAACTCACCGAGTCATGCTGCCCTTGCTTTAAAAATACGTTTTCAAGGCCCATTAGCAAATTCACAGGTTTTTTTTATACACTGAGAATTAAAGTGAAAACATAAGACCCAGCAAACTATTCTCGCTTTATATACAGCCTCCCCAGTAAACAAGTGTTGCAAGAGCCTGTGTGCTGCCGGCAGAGCGGAGGGATGGGAAACAGAATGTGGTCACATGTGGTTTTATTCAGCGAGTTATTTATATAATCTGAAGTATAGTAACAATGTCCTTGGATCCAGAGTCTCCCAGCTCCGCAGTCCCTGCCGATGGTGCCTCTTGGCTTTCCCTCTGTGTCTACACGGACACCCCTGAGCTCCCAGTGCTTCACTTCCACATGACACCACTCCACTCAACACCCTTATTCCTGGGAGTTTGGCTCTGCAGGGCTCTTGGACATGTTTCCAGAGCTGCATCCTGGCACTCCCATAGTACGGCATCCCGCATCCTGGTGCTCACTTGGTACATCATCCTGCATCGTGGAGCTCTGCTGGTGCATCATGCCGTGTCCTGGTGCTCCCCTGGCACTTCATCCCATGTCCTGGTGCTCCCCTGGTACATCATCCCGTGTCCTGGTGCTCCCCTGGCACTTCACCCCATGTCCTGGTACTCCCCTGGCACATCATCCCGTGTCCTGGTGCTCCCCTGGCACTTCATCCCATATCCTGGTGCTCCCCTGGTACATCACCCCATGTCCTGGTGCTCCACGTGGGTGTTCAGCATCCCCTGTGCCTGAGGCTGGGCAGGAGAGTGTCGTGAGGATGTCTGAAGGACAGCGTGTCCCAGGAGCCAGCACGGCCTCATCCTCCCTGGTTCTTACCTCCCTCTGCCTTCCCAAAGGCCCAGTTTTATGCCTAGAGATGTCCCAAAGCACTGTGACTCCATCTCCTCGCTTTCTCTGCATCCCCTGGCATACAGCATCTCTTCCTCTGCCTTCCCAAAGCCACCACACAAAGTGATGGTCCCCGTTTCCCACACACCCTGGCCCCACGGGCAGGACCCAGCTGCACAGGGATGGGCTCTGCTGCACCTCTGGGACGGGGAGCCAGCACAGCAGCACGCCGGGGCTCTCTGCCACGGGACGGGCATCAAGCTCAGCTGCATGGGCTGTGCAACATTGCAGACTAGTGGCACAGGAGGAGATCAGCTGGGGCTGGGAAGGGCCCAGAGCAAACATGAGGCCGTCAACAAACACCTGATCCATCCCCTCTGAAGAAATGTCTTTAATCTTGCTGGCATTAAGAGGTTATGGTCAGCCATTCTCCAGGCAGGTGAATGGAATTCTCTATTGTGCCTATTCGGTTATATCTTGGATAGCAATAAGGATTATCCTCAGATTTTTGTGTCTCACTCGGAGCCCCCAGCACGTGTTTATAATTTTCTTCTCCCTTTCAGGCAATGCCAGCAATCTCCCAAAGTTCTTAAACTGAACCTGTGAAATTTAATGGCTGGACAGTGTATCTGACATATTCCTCTAAAATTCAAGCGCGCTTCTCATACTGATTTATGATCTTTTTTCTCCAGCAAAGTATCCACTGTATTTTATCTCTAGTATTTCTCATGTGATTCTGTGTCAGAAAGGAAGGTCAGGCACGACGCTGCTCTGAATTTCCAAGGAGCAGCAGTAGGTGGCTGGCTTGGATTTCTTTAGTCTGGTTTGTGCTTGTTTGTGCAGGCAAAGGCTTCTGCACGGCAGGGACAGTCGGAGCCCCGGGCTGGGCAGGTCCTGCCCCTTGGCCCTGGTGCTGCAGACACACCAGGGGCAGGTTGGGGTGCGGGGCAGTGGTGCTGGCACTGCCCAGGCCCTGCCCTGGTGCTTCGGCGATGCCGGTGCTGCCCAGGCGTTGGTGCCGTGTCCCAGCGCACGCAGCTCAGCTCAGCCATCCTGCTCCATTCTTGGCTGCTTTTCTGTTATAAGCCAGGAGTTTAAAACTTGAAATAACCAAGGATAATTGCCCAAATTGAGGGGGAGGATGCTGCTTCTCTTCCTGAGCCAAAAGAAAGACGATTTATCATAAAAATTCCATAGGTTTTCCTACACTCACACACACACCCCTCCCCGGCTCCTGTGGAGCTGGCTGGGTGACTTGGGACACTCAAGTGTCCCCATAGGAGATTTTGGGGAACCTTTTGTGTCATGCTGTCCCCCTGGGGTGCACCCAAGGCCGGTGCCTGGCGTGGCGTGGGGGCAGCCAGCTTGGCTCCGGGGCCGCAGAAGGGTTGCAGGCAGCGCTTGGTGGCAGGCGGGATGCTGAGCTCCATGGATCTGTAATTGCAAATGTGGAGTTGTGGTACTGAGGGAATTCAGTGAATCCACAGATTTCATATCTCCGCTGACCCTCTGTGGCCCATAAATGGTCTAAATACCAGTTCCTCTTGTCTGCGGCCGAGAGTTAGCTCTTGGGTTTCTGAACAAGAACTGGCATCATTTGGCAGTGGATTTGAGGCCGTGTGGAGTCATCAGCTCTGTTTCTCAAAAAGCTTTTTTTCAAAAGTAATTTCTTCCACTGAACCTTTAGCTGCTGCCCTCATCCCATCACAGCCCTTCCCTGCTCTCGCTGCATCCCCGCTCATCACGTCCTTGCCTGGAGTGGCAGTGGGGCTGCTCCTCTGCCCCACAGCAACAATGGGCAGTGCTTTAAGGCAAACGAGCTCTGCTTCCCCACCCTGGCAAAGTGCACAGATGCCAGCTCTCCTCCACTGACAAGCTGGAAGCAGGCAGGAGGAGGTGGAAATGCAAAGACAAGGAGCTGCCCCGGGACGTTGCACAAGCGGAGGGTTTGCAAGAGGGATCCAGTGGCACCACCACGCACCAGCGTGTGCTGGGAGGAGGCTGGCAGAGAAAGTTCTTTTCTTTCCAAGTGGTCATCCCACCCCTGTCTCTGCCTTGGCCAAGTGTTTCCAGCTTTCAGAAGAAATGGCACAAAGCAATCTGTCCCCTCCACTCTGCCCTGGGGCGAGCTGTGTGGGCACTGCCACCATCCCTGCTCCTGTCTGGTGGCACGGGGCTCCTGCCAGGCTACTCCTGCACGCCTCTCCTGCCCTGACTCCCTGTGGCCTGTCCTCCCACCCAGTGCCCATGGCAGAGGGGTGGCTGCTGCCTCCTACAGCTGCCCAGCCCAGTGCTCCCTGCCCAGCGCCCGGCACCGCGGCCCCAGGCACCCTGACACGGCCTCGGTAGCCATCGAGCCCAGGACCCGCGTCCAGGGACAGCCAGGCTCTTTTCCAGCCCAGCAGAAATCCACGGTTTGGCTCTCTGCTTCCTCCCATTCTGCCCAAGTTTATTTTCCTTGTTTTCTGTTTATGAGCTAGGGGAGTATTGAATTTCCCGAAGTCACTGCCATCCATTGCCACAGGTCTCGCACACAAAGACTCCCTCAATGCCAGGATCCAAGTTTTGCAATTGGACCGGTTCCCTTTCCCTTCAACCATTGTGGAAACAGCCTTTGTTTTGCTTCTGGATCTTGTTCCTCAGGCCCAAATCAAGGGCCACTGTCCAAGCCTGGGTTTTTTGAAATCCGATTTCACTGCTTTAATGAAAACAGCACATTTCAGGGATGGGGCTGAGGTCCTTTAACAGTAGGATTTTTTTTCCAGGACTTGTATATCTGCAAATGCTGCGCTGTCCAGCCCTGCCAGTTCCCTCCAAACAGCAGGAACTGGAGGGACAGGGCAAAAATGCTCCTCAGGGACTTGTTAAAACAGAAAGCTGGCTCAGAATCTCCATTCCAGCTGCAGACTGATGGCCAAGGTTGAACATCCCGTGCCCTCGAAGGGGCTGGGGAGCTTGGCAGGTGTGGGGGCCTCCCCACCGTGTGTGGAATCGGGATTTCCCCGCCTGCCCAAGCGCAGCAGATGCATTTTCAGCAGCGTGCGGGAGCCCGGGGCCAGCTCGGCTCAGGGAAGGGGTGACGAATCCTCCCTTTCTGCCACGCTGGGAGCCGGCTGGGCAGTGTGGCAGTGGCTGTGGCCAGTGGAAACCACTGTCACGCTCTGGCTCCTCTGGCCCCCGGGAATGTGGCTCACTTCACTGGAGTCAGGCGTTGCCTCCAGTGGGAGATGCCTCTGCACCATGCCCTGGCAAAGGGCAGCTGTGCTCCTCCGTTCCATGCATGGAAGTCGCACCAACCTCAGCCTTTCCCGATGAAAACTCCATTTATTCTGGGCCTGTAGGAGAGGAATCCCCTCTAACTGCGTGCTCAGGCATGTGCTGAAACTGCCCTTGTGTGTGTCAGAGCCAGGGAATGGTTCTGTAATCGCCCATTTTTATTTAATTGTAACGCCTCTGTCCCACGAACTGTTCCAGATGCTCTTATGGTTCCTAGCTCTGGGCTCTAAACATGCTGTTCTCCTCACCCTGGTCCCCACCCTTCGAGCACAAACAATGGTTTTGCTGGTTTTTGAGCCTTTTTTTGTGCCAACGGGATGTGGGGAGAGAATCCCCTTCATGCCAAATTCAGTTGATAATAGAAAACAGGAAGGGAGCTGGATGCCAGCTTCGGAGGAGTTGGGCAGCCCGGGCTGCTCACCGTGGTGTGCGGGTGTCACCGTCACCCAGCAGCATCCCGGGGTGGGATCGGGGGGGGCAGGTGAGGGGAAATGGGGCAGGGGAGGCTGGAGTTTCACGGATGGATAGGAAGGGGAGGCTGCACACCCCAGCAGCGATGCTCCAGCCCCAGCTCCAGCCCCCAGTGGGTGCTGGCTGCTCCCGGTGAGCACTGGGGATGCTGCAGGGGCAAGAGAACCTCCAGGTGCCACGGCAGTGTGGGCAGGGCCCCGTGCCGGGCACAGCCAGTGCTGCCATTGTGCCTCGGGAAGGGGACTGAGGGCTGGGAGGATCCTGCTGGCAGTGCCAGGAGCACCCTGTGCCACAGCAGTGCCGCCACCTGCACGTCACAGCCCAGCCAGGGCCTGGCAGGTGCTGCGCCCACGCTGGTGGCACCACTGCCCTTCGCAGTGGCTGTGGGCAGGTGGCCCAGAGGAACCCCTGGCCAGCTGCTCCATCCTTCCCACTGCACGGCTGCTGTGGGGAGCCCTGGTTAACAGCCCACTGTCACCTTTGGGGAGCAGTTATCCTTGTCCCCGTGCTGATGGCAGAGGTGGGGAGGCGCAGCTCCAGATGCAGCTGGGAAACTGGTGCCATCAGTGCTGGGGCCACATGGGGCCAGTGGCCAGAGGAAGGGGACCCTTGCTCCCAGGACAGATTGTTGCTCTGGTCTCTGCAGGTTCCCCCATCCCCTCTTTTATCCCTTCTTTATATATATTTCAGAATTATATAAATTCTCCGCTATGGCCCCTGCTGGGTGAGCACAAAAGAGAACTTGCAGGCAGGCCCAAGAGAAAGGGAGGATAAAAAAAACCACAGGAGAAAATTAATAAAGCATTTGAGAAAGGGAGAGGATGCCTCGCTGGGAAAGTGTGTAGCACACAGGGCTCCCCAAAGCACATCAAAGCCTGACTCTGAAATTAGCCCAACTGATGGGAATGTAAAGCAGGGGATTCTCCCACTGAGCTGTGGATTGAGAGTCCCCCCACAGGCTGCGAGGCACTGACATTTGTATTTATCCAGGCTCGAAGCTCCATCATGGAGCTTTTCAAAGGGCACTGCTGGGACCCAGCAGGCCTCCTCCCCAGCATGGCAAACATGGCACTTTTAATTACTGCTCTGTGCCGGCACATGTGCCCGACCCCCACACTAATTCTTGTTGCAATTACAGCGATCTAATTGAGTTTATTCACTCTCTGAAGCTTTTGTGCCTTTCTTCCTCGCACTCCCTGCCGGTGAGAGCCGGGGCCCCCATTGATCTGTAGGTAGGGACAGAGGCAGTGCCTGGTGCTGGCCCTGGGGCCCGCCGGCCTCTTTGTGTCCCTTGAGCTGCCGCTGCTGCTGGGAAATGCCAAAATCCCCCCCGAGGCAACGCCCTGCTGACCCCGGCGCCGAGCTGCGCTCCGAGCATCGCACCACGCTGGCGAGCGGCGTGCGCTTGGCGGCTCGTTTGGAGAAGCACTTTTACATTTTTATAGGAAAATTACTTCCAATTGACACGGAAATGATGCCACGAAAGTGACAAACAGGCGCTCCGTGCGCAGGGCGGGGGGGATGAGTGTTCAACGGGGACCAGAAGGGTCTTCAGTGTTTGTGCAAATAGGGGGAAGCCAGAGACCCTTGGCACGGGGACATCGGAGGGCTTGTGTCCCCATCTCCCCTCCTCACTCTCTGCAGGTGCTCGAGGGAGGTCTGAGCCTTGCCAGGTTCCCAACATGAAAATGCACCCGCCCGCCAGGGAGGAGACGCTTTTGGAAGGGGGTTCCTGGCTGAGAGGGGTCTGTTCCCAGCCCTGCTACCAGCAGGTACCCAGCGCCCTGTGCCCACCAAGTGCCATGAGTGTCTGAATAATGACCTCGTTACAGCCCCCAGCTGTGCCTGGCAGGTGTTGCAGGTGGAGCCAGGACCCGGCAGGGCCAGGCAGCTTCAGGGAGTCCCAGGTGAGTCGTTGGAAGAGCCCTTGGGTGTTGCCCCTCCAGCTTTTTTTACACAGCGGCAGATGTTGATGTCTACTGAAAACAAACAAACGAACAATCCCATTCGCAAGTTTCTATTGGAAATATTTTGCCCAGAAAACAAATCAAAATCCACTTAATATTTTTTTTAAATCCCCTTAGCTTTTGCATCTCTTGGGAGTGAATTCTGCCTCCTCTTTTCCAGCACTCACCTGTTCTTTCTGTTTTTTCCCTTCTTGCTGTCTCTCTGGGTTACAGGGCCATGGTGGGACATGCTGCCACCGCTCGTCACAGTGACCTCTTGCTTTTCAAGCTTATCTGATTAACAGTAAGGAAAACAAAACTTGTTGGTGCTTGAAATTAAAATTTCCTCGTGCAATATCAGCTGAAGAAATGCTGGACCTTCTACAGGGAAATGGACAAGGCTCCCACCTGAGACGGTGCCAGGGCTCAGCTGGGGCCCCAGGGGCACCTCCATTCCCAGGGGCTTCTGGAGGAGAACCTCTTCTTGGAGAGCCTGATGGGAACATCTGCCATGGCTTCTGTGGATGCTCTTGAAGAGGGAGCGAAGCAGACACATGGTGACTGGCACCCGGCCCAATGAGGGAGGAGGGGGAGGAATTAACTCTCATTTAAGTCCACTTTTGTTGTAAATAAACTATAATCACTTCAAACCTTTTGCTTAATCAGAAAAGGCTGTTGAACATTAAGTAAACCATCGGCAGACTTGTCTTACTGCTGGATTAGAGATATTAAATGCCAGCAATACTCGATTTTTTTAATCTGTCCTGCAGCTGCATTATTAAAACAAACACATTTGCAGACCTGCAAAAATCCAGAAATGAAAACAAAAGATGAGATTGAAGCTTTCCCAGAGGCAAGATTTGAAATCTGGATAATTTTAAAATCTACGTTTAGTCTTCATCTTTTGAACCAAATAATGGAGGGAAATGACACATAATAAAATTACCACTGGAATTAGCAGCACATTCTCTAACAAAGCCAGGTTAAAACTCAGGAATCCCTCTGTGCAGAGACAACAGCTCTGGAGCCCTCTCAGTGCCCCGCTGGCACAGAGGACTCCTCTGCAGCCCCAGGTTTCTGCTGAAGAGAACAAACAGCTCTGGCTGTAAAAACAGTGCCATTTTTTGTTCAGGAACTGGTGGGTTTTCTGAAAGCCCCAACTTCTGGACTCCAGTAAACAAGCCCAGAGAGGCTCTTGCAGTTCATTTACTCTCACCTGTATTTGAAAAAAAATGAAGGTTTCTGGTTACCTCGGTGGCAGAGAAAAGCTTGAAAGTGTGATGCCCAGGAGCCCAGCTGGAGCCAGAGAGCAGCATATACTCATCATTTACTCGAGGTTTGAGCCCTCGTGCTGGCCAGGGAGCAGCTGATGGTGCCAGGAGCTCCAGGAGGCCACAGGGACAGTGACTCAGAGTCTGCTGGGGCATGAAACTCCAGAACTGCCCCCCAGAGAGGTACTGGGGGCCCCTGAGGATGGGGCATGGCCGGGAGCAGAGCGTGGAGTCCTGCCCTCGGCCAGGGTGTGAGCAGCCCCTCCTTGCCTCGCTGGAGTTACGCAGCCACTGCCACCCTGCCCACAGTTGTGGCATCCTTTTGTTCCTCCCTCCAGCCCCGGGGACAATAAAACCCGATTTTAAGGGAATCAGAGGAAGATGCCAGCTTGGCAGGGCTGGGCGTGCTGGGACGTGCTGCTGCCTCAGGACAGCAGAGTTACAGTGAGTGTCCATCACTAACAGGGATGCCAGCCAGCAATTTATTTTCCACATTAATTTTCATTGTGAGTTCTTATATGGTTGCAGAGTCCAATTTTCAAAAGGGAAGTTCTCCCCCCCGTCCCTCCACACACAGGACAAAAAATCAGATTGACCTAAAGTTGATCTTTCCTAAATTTCTTGTGGAATCTTGGCTGGATACGACTTGTCTCAAATGCAATTACACTGTCATAAATAATTTTCCACCTCTTTTTTCCGTCTCAACCATCCCGCTCCCCTGCGGTCAGTGGAAATTTCCCCCTTTTATTAGGTTAGACTCATAGGCACTGAGAAAAGCTGTGCTCATGGCATCATTGTCTGCTCCGAGCCAAATCCTCGGAGATCTCCCTCCCACTAACACAAAAGCTGGGGCCGGGGCTGGATAACGGAGCCTGTAGCCAGGTGCCGCCCTTCCACAAGCCTGGGGTGTCCTTGTCCCCACTCAGGAAACACCCACGGGAGTGTCACTGACCCCAGCACCCGCGCCAGCCTCAGGGGGCTCGGGAGCAGCAGCTCCCCAGGGGCTCACAGCTCGCGGTGCTTCCAGACTGACACAAAAAAAGTGTTTCTAGAAACACGTTGCTGCAGTGGGATGTTGGCGAGGGGTTATCACACGCAGCTCTCGGGGTTTTGGCCGGAATGCACCGTTTGCTCGTGCCTGCTCGGCTCCCTGCGCTTTCCTTGTGCGGCTGAGTCACTGCAGACAAAGGGCCCGGCAATGTGACTAACAGCTGCCACATGTGGACATGTCCTTCTGCTATTTAGTGCTCGGCTGTGCTTGGTTTTACTGTGCTTTCCATACGAGCTGCATCCCCAAACCACTTCACAGAGCAGGCTAATGAGAATCATGGGTGCAGAGCCATGCGGGGAGGAAAAGCTCTTTGAGTCCTGCGGAGAGAGGGGGGTCACGCTCCGCGCCCCGGCTGCTCTGCAGGGCGAGGGACAGATCCCTCCCCGGGCTCTGGCACACCCAGGCCACGTCTGAGCAGATTCCATTAATTCAACCCCTTCAAGGGCTGGTAAGCAATTTTCAAGGGTCATTAAAAGTGTTGTTGGTCCTCAGTGTTGCCGGGATGACCAGGGCAGGCACAGAGTGAGGTGGCTGTGAGGGGACAGTGGAGGCTGTGGTGCCCCAAGTTTATCGCTCACCCTCTGCCCAGCACCTCCTCATTCCAAGGACACTGCCTGTCCTGCCAGATGAAGCGGGCAGGACTGAGGACTCCAGCCCTCTCTGCCTGCTCCCTGGGCCTGCTGGCAGTCTGCAGGGTGAGAGCAGGGCGTCTCAGGCCACAGAGAGAGCCCATTTTGCAATGCTGCAGTCAGCCTCAAACAGCTGCATGTATCTTCTGCTGCAAGAAGTTTGTGTCTTGACACTTACTTCAGTGCCTTCCCAGCGACGAGAGCGTCTCTCTCCAGCCTGACAGGGTTCTGGTTTCTGTCTGAATGAGGAGCACTCATCCTTCCCCTGCTCCCGTGACTGCGTGTTTTGAATTAAATCGTATCGGAGACATTCAGGGAAGTGTGAAGTGATTTTTATTTAGAGGATGAAAAAGTTTCAGGGGAAATAGAATTTGATGAAATTGCAGTGTCCAATATTAGTAACTGGTTCACAGGAAAGCAGAGAGGAGTCTGCAGTCCCGAGTCATGTGAATGCTGCCAGGACTGCGAGCCACATTACTCACTAAGTGCAAAGTCCAGGTAAAGCCCAACCCCTGGCTCCACATGTGGTAGTGATTTGGGCAGATCCTCTGTCAGAGCGGCTGACATCATGACGAGAGGTATTTACAGCCGACGAGGAGAGCCCTGCGCAGACCTCAGCCCACCCCCCTCCTTTTTTTCGTTTTATTCTGAGCTGTTATTATAAAGTATTATTTATGAAGTGGTGAGAGCATGAGCAGCACAACCCTGCCAAACTTAAAGCACTTTTCATTTAGCAGAATGAAAATTATTTTAACATGAGTATCTGAAGGAAAGATCCACAGATTCTGGACAGCTTTATGGAGGCAGGCTATAAATTCTGATCTCAAAAAACTATTTTTCTCACCAATAGGCTTCTCTTTACCTCTGAAAGTTTATTTTCAATAAACACAAGCTGACTCCTCAGCAGTCTCCAGAGGAGGATGTTCACAGCTATCACTGTATCTAGTCCATGTGACCTGTGGATCATTCCAGTGAGGCACTTGGGGACAATTTCCATGCATCCCAGCACAGCTCCTGCGTGAGGCCTGAGGCTGGGGCTGAGCTGTCCCAGACCTGACCCAAGGCCACCCGAGTCAGCAGGGCTCGTCCTGCTGACATCCCTGAACCGTCCATGAGCCAGAACAGGACAAATCTCTCTCTTGGGTCACCCACTTAACTCTCGTAGCAGAGGTCAAGTTCCAAGCCCATGGGAACGGGCTGGGTGGTGAGCAGAACCCACGCCCACCTCGAGCTCAGGAGCGCTGGCTGCACAGGCTCCAGCGAGACAGAAACCTGCTCAGAGAGGGGAGGGAGAGGCACCCACTGCCCCACTCCTGTCCCCGCCCCGTGCTGCTGTGTCCCGTCGCTCTGTGCGTGCTCTGTGATCTGTCAGCAGTGATGGGCCCTGGTGTGGGAACACCCACACCGTCCCTCCCAGACACTCGAGGTGACCCGCTGACCATGGGGGTTCTGCTTTGCTGCCTCACCTGGCCAAACGCAGCCAGAGTTGGGGTTGTGTTTCTTTCTCACACAGCTCAGAATGCCAGTTGGCATCATATTATTTTTGTTTGCCATCTCACGTCAGCTCAGAATGCTACTGTGTCCTCCCCTCAGACAAGGGCTGTAGGGAAACCACAAGCTTTTTGAAATTCAGAATTGGTAAGCAACAAAATTATGAAACCACAGGAAATGAAACGAGCAATTCCTGCAGTTCATGCTTTCCCCCTAAGCTCCTCCATTGCTCTTAGAAAAATGTGCATTAAATGGGGTGTTAGCAAACGCTTCCTGTCCTCCAGTAAGATTCCCAGCTTCCTGAGTGCAGAGCGGGCGCTGAGAAGGACGGAGGGATGAGCTGTAGAGGGTAAAGCTGACTCACTGTGACAAACACCACAAATGAAAAAAACACATCAGGACCACTGAGCAGAGGCTGACAAAGGACCGCCACGATGACAATAGGCAGTGACATGTGGGACCCGCCAGCACACGCGCTGATGGCAGCCTGGCGGCACGGAGAGCTTGCTCTCTGCTCTGCTCCACGTTTACGGGGCGATACTTTGTCTTGTTGCTGGCACCCCGGCAGCGGGACGGCTCCGCAGCGGGCTCCCGCCGCCCACGGTCTCGGCTCACACCAGGGTGCAGGACAGCTCCGTGCCATGCTCTCTCTGCCCGCTGCCGGCCCTGGGCCTGGCACTGGGCAAGGGGCCTGTTCTCCTGCCCGGAGGGGTGTGGATCCTTCCCAGCCTCGTGGGGAGAAAGCTGCCCATTTTGGGAACGTTAGGCACTGTGAAGCGACAGAATAGGTACAGCATGGCCCACGGCACATCCCCCTGCCCAGTGAGCCTTGTCCCACGCTGTGGAGCCCCGGAGTGCTTCATCCTCCACATAATCTTCATTGCAAGTGCAATTACAGAGGAAGTGCAAACCAGCTGGTGCAACGCTGACTGTGGTTGACTTCACTGTCATGTGGTTTGTGCTTCCCTGATGACATGTTTGTGGGGTGCCGTGCCAGGGCGATGGCCCCTGAAGGTAAGTGAGAGGCATCAGTGTTTTCCCCCGTTTGAGAACACACCAGTTGTGTGAATGGCCAGAAGCTGGAGGTGGTTGTACTATCAAGCCCAGTCTCCACAATGCTTGGAGACATGATTCACGCTGCTCCATAATATCAGCGACCAGAGCAGCTTCAGCCCTTCCCTCTCCACAGCAGGTGCAGCTCTGCTGGCTCCAGAGCAGCAGGCCCACACCTCGCAAGTGGGCAAGCTGGCAGGGGCTGCTGGCAGTCCTCATCACACTTCATCTCGCTTTTGGACAGTCAGAGGGTGATGGTGCTCTGCAGATCCCTCCGAATCCTTTATCAGGCAGCCCAGTGAGGGCAGCTGCCCTGGAGAAGGTTCTGTACCCTTGGAGGGACTGTCCCAGCCCATGGAGAGTGAAGCAGCAGCTCCCAAGCCCTTGGCAGCACGGCAGGAGAGCAGCTGCCTGCACATCACGCTGCTGGCTCCAGTGGGGTGTCCTGGTGCCTCCAATGAGCTATGAGTCTCCAGGATTTCCCCAAGAAATGTCAAGGGACAGTGCAGAAAATGAAGCTTTTCAATAACAAGGAAATATTCCATGAATGAAACCAGATCTGTTTATTTTGAGTTCACTGTTGCAAATCATTGCAAAGAGAACCCAGTCCTACAGAATAGGTCCAACATGGATGTGAACCACATGAGGTGCAGGTTTGATCCAGCACAGAAACTTTTTGAATTTGCTTTCTTTAAATCTAATTTCTTATTGAAACAATGTGGTTTGCATTAAGGTTTTGATGTTTTGTTTTAAAACCACACATCTAATTTTAAATGTTTAAGACTTATAAATAATACAGTAATTTTGATGCAGCCAAAGAAGATCTCATGCGAGAAACAGATAAATCAGTAAATCAGTACCTCATTTACATGTTTAACATGTGCCACATTTCATTCCCCGTCCTCCTTGGATGAGACTCAAAGGGACTTTCCAAAGAATTTGCCCCCACATCCCTGCTTCATCCTGAGATAGAAACAAATTCCAGTTTGGAAAAAAACAGCTTTTATCACAGATGTCAGCAATTAAATTGTCCATTAAATAAAACATTCACTCACCTTATTTTTCCCTTTTCTCATTTGCTAAGATGAGAAATATTTCCCTCCGTAGCTGCATTCCTCTGGGAAGGCTTTCCAGCACATCCCTGGGCAGCGTGGGGCAGCTCCCTAGAAACTGAGCTTTCAGGAGGGAGCCAGAGCTGCTCCATGAGGCCAGACCTGCAGAGTCCATCGCCCTCCCATGGGGTCTGCGTGGGGTGCTGGCAGCAGTGTCAGAATGGGAAGTCCCCTGTGAGTGGTGCTGGGACACCCTGGGGGCCAACACCTCCTCCAGGGCCACCTTCGCCCGCCCAGATGCTCCCTGGATAACAGACACGGCACTCACAAAACCTTCGAGGAGGTAAAGAGCAAGCTAAGGGTGCTCAGATTGCCCACGCGTCCCTCTGCTCTCCGTGCCTGCCCTCCCTGTCCCTCTGCTCTCCGTGCCTGCCCTCCCTGTCCCTCTGCTCTCCGTGCCTGCGCCCACGTCCCCAGCAAGGCCACCCGCGCCAGCACTGCTGCCACAGCAACTTTGTTATCACCTGTGCTTGCACCTGTCCTCAGCCAGATGATAATCGCACCAAATCAACTCATTTCCTCCTGCTTCCCCTCACGAGAGCTTCTGCCTCCTGCAGAAGGATTAATTCCAGTAATTAATTCAGCCACTCTAGCCATGAACAGAAAATGCCCCAATTACTGTCTCTCCTCCTGTGGTGTCACAGTGAAATCTCATTAGCACTTGCGTACAGCCAGCGCTGCACTAACGGGGGTGTTAGATGTGTTAATGGAAAACACTTTCCTTTATCCTTTGGCAAATCCAGCTGTTTCCACCAAATCAGTGTGGAATTTGATCTGGAAGAGTCTGCGTGGCCAGGCTTTGGGGTCGTGAAGTGTTAAAGGGAACAGAGCTCCGTCAGTGCCCTCACCTGGGCTCACTGAGCACCCCTGTCTGCCCCAGCACCCCTGCGCTTCTCATCCGTGCTGTCAGATTTGTTCAAGGTGCAAGGACCTAAATCTTGAGCCATTTTATGGGCTGATGTGAATCAATGTGCAGCTCTCAGACTTACATGAACAGCACGCTGCACGCTGAAAGGGCTGGGTGCTGGGGGAAGGTGTGGCAGGAGCTCCAGGGGCCGTGGGACACGGCTCCCAGTCAGGGCCTGGCGCAGGGCCAGTGGCTGTCCTGGGGGTGCTGTGGTGGTGGAGAGCCCAGGCAGTCTCCTCCTGCCCATCCTGCTTCTGGGCATGCCTCCACCAGGCCTGCTGGAAAGGTTAAAAGCATTCTTGATCTGACCCCAGTGCAGGTCTGAATTACAAATAAATGAAAAAGGAAAGAAGACAAAACTATCATTTGACTTTTATTAAAGTTTCAGGAGGGATATGGGCCAATAATTCCTTTTTATTGATAAAAGTACCGTTAAACAATGCATTCCCCCATCCCTTTTCCACTTCTGCCTGTAAGGTGTCTGGCACTGATGGGCAGAGGAATGTGCTCTCCCTCTGGGAGCAGGGACATTTTGGGCCAGGGTGCCCCACACCTGCCGAGGGCTGCTGCCCCATGGGTATGGCGTGGGGAGTGTCAGGAGAGCGGGGAATCACGTCAGCACAACGCCGCTTGGCACCGGTTTCACAGGGATGCTGCGGCCCTGACCAAAAAGATACTGTTTGTTTGGTTTGGCAGGGAAAGCTGCTTCTCTTCCTCTGTTTATTGACATATGAATCAGAGCTGGCACCGGCAGCGAGGACTCCGCAGTTGTGTACAAGCACGAGAGCGCGTGTCAGGCAGCGCAGTGAAAGCTGCAGTAATGAGCCCATTAATCATGTCATTCCCAGGCAGGGAAAGCCCACAGTCCCCGGTGCGTGGGACACTCGCCGCCCGCCGAGGGGAGCCCGTCACGCGGCCTGCGGGCTCCCAGTCAGTTCAGGACAGATGTGGGTTCGTGCCACTGCTCCCCATCACTGCCCTGCCGCAGCCAGGGGGTCCCAGCAGCCCCAGCCTGGCACCAGAGCTGCCTCAGCCCCTGGGGTGTGGGTGCCTGGCTCGGTGTGCCGCACCCTCCAGTGCTCCTCTGACCTTCCCCGAGGGTACCCCTGACCTCCCAGGTGAGATGCTGGCAGGATCCTGGTGCTCCTCCTGGCCCTCTGTCCCCAGCTTCATCTCACCCGACTCACTTGGGTCCACATCCCTGTGGTCCCCATCCACAGCTCAGCCCACGCCGCTGACCCTTTCTGCTTCCACATGCCCACAGCCCACGTGCTCCTGGCCTCTGCCTCCATCCCTGCTCTGCCTGCTCAGAACTAGCAGGGCAGCTAGTAAAAAATCCCAGCAATTTTTATTAAGGATTAATAGACACTTTTAGTCATCATTTTTCACAACTTGAGAGGATTTATTTTGTTTGATCCTGGGATATAAAGCCTTCCCCTTCAGGGAAATTTCCACTGAAAGTACTAACCTAAATAAGAAGTTTTCTTGTAAAATCTCAGAAGGAACTTTCTTTTGAAAATGATAACACTTCAGAGAGAGTTTGCAATGAGTTTTACTTTGAGTGCAACACAGCTTGACCTTAATTATGGAGCTGTCCCTGCTGCTTCGTTAAACAGATAAATAACAATAAGAAGCAGATTTGCTTAATGTCACTGCAGAGTTTGTGGGCCAAGTTCAGAACGTTAAGTGCTACACCAGTGTCTGTGCTGACACTTCAAGCAGGATAAATAACAATAGACGTGACATGTGGGGGACGTGGTGCTGGTGGAGCATCCTTCCTCTGTGAGGTCTCCAGGAGCTGATGCTGGTGGCTGCGCCTCAAGAGGTGGATCCAGGTTTTTCTGCATTTCTACAAGCTGGTCTGTAACCCAAACCAGGCCACAAGCAGCACAGGAAAGCTGAGCTCCTTGCGACACAGGGAAATCTCTTCTGGTGTCTGCCCTGTGCCAGCAGCAAGACTGACCTCTCCTCTGGGCTGTGGCTGCTCTGGTCCCACTTGGTATCAATAAACTACTGGAGGAGGTTGGTGAAATCAGGAAAACACCAGATCGTGAGCGCTGCACTGGGTCGCCCATCAGCAGCCTCTTGGCAAACGGAGCAGCCAGCGCAGCGTGGATTTCATTTGTGAAAGCAGAGCCTCGGCACGACTGCTCGTAATTTGGTCAGGGTGAATGAAGTGAGATCCTGCTCTGCTGAGCTGCAGTCACACGAGGAGAGCGCCGTGCTGAGTGCTGTGCCTGCGGCCTGGCTGGGACCGGGGCTCAGCCCTGCCTCGGTGGCCTCGCACAACCCCGGCTCATCACACGTGGCCCGTCCTGCCTGCACCTGCTGGGGCTCCTGCTGCACACCTCCCTCCCTGCAGAGCTGCATCCTGGGCAGGGAGGATGTGCACCGAGGAAGAACGAGGGGGTTGGCACCTGCAGCGCTGCACTGGCCCGGCACCTGCCCTCCCGTCCCCAGCACCAGTTCCAAGAGACAAACGCCGTCGCTGCTGCTTGTGTTCTAGACATTCTGATTAGAACAATGAAGCTGATTAATGCAAACCAGAAATGAAATCCAGAGAGAGGGGGAGGAGGATGAAAACCGCCCATTACCCCAAGCCTCCTGGGATTCTGGGGAGCTGGCTACAACAACCTGGTCCTGCTGGGCACTCCAGCCCTGAGTGCCAGGTGTGACACGCCGTGAGGGCAGTGCTGGTGCTGGGGAAGCTTTGAACACAGACCGTGCACCAGGCTCCTGGCCGGCAACAACGTTGTGTGTTTGGTTTTACCACAGCATGTGCTTCCACCAGATCTGTGCTCTAAGGGATTGCAGAATTCGGCAGAGATGCAGCCAAGAGCATAAAGTGAAGAAGAAAAAAACCCACACGTTCCTGATCTCATTCTCATGGAGTCAGTGCAAAATCGCTCAAAACTTAGCATGTGAATAAATGGATAAATTAAACATGAATTTTAAGTTGATGACATCCCTTTAAATAAACAACAATATTGGTATCTTGCTTGCAATCAGCTCCTGACCAATTATCTGTGTTTTCACCAGTGTGCTGTTGTGTAGTGTCTGCAGTTCCTTCCTGCACTGCAGCATCCTGAATCAAAGAAACCTTTCACACGAACATCATGGGCTGAAAACAATGGGACTGAACACCACTTCTTCAACTTAAATTGCTAACAGACGACAAAATTAAATAGATTTTTTTCCATCAGAGAACTCTCGGCAGCAGAGTCAATCGTGAGGGACCCAGTGACATCTCTGAGTGAGTGCTCAGGAAATGGATCTTACCATGAAGCTCTTGCTCAGGCTTTGGGGAGCCGCAGCAAACAAACCCCAGAGCTGCCGTGTGTCCAACGCCCTGACATCTGCGTGTTGCGTGTGGTGGGTGCTCCTTCGATATCCCTCAGAGATGCTGCACCTCAAAACAGCCCTGGTGAAGGCTGGGACAGCCTCCGTGGGGCTGGAGGTGTTGACACTGTTAGCCTGGTCAGATAGATGCACAGACAGAGGCCACGGGAAGGTGGAGGGCTGTGGTGGAGTGTGGAATGGGCTGGGAGGTGACACCACTGCGCCCTATGTCCAGAAGTCCCAGGGGACCTTGCAGTGGTGGCAGCATCCACAGCTGGCCCAGCACCTGGGTGTGGCTGGATCCTGAGGACTGGGGGCTTTTCTGTTAATCTTTGGTCCTAAATCTCAAAATAAAAAAGAAGTTTAGTTGAAATTTATCCTTCCCCTCTGAATTACTTTCTTGGCAAAAATATGAGCTGTGTGACAGCTGCTACTTCAGACACTAAAAATGCTCATTCATCACAGAAAATAAAACCCCTGGTTGCTGTTCAGCCGAGAGCCCATGTAATCACCATGTAACTGAATTAGAAATGGGTGACTTTGCTCAGCTTCAGTTTCGCACGATCCAGACAAGACCTGCTTGGTTGACTTCTCTGGGAACTGCACTTTACTACAGCTTCAAAAATACAATAATGTCCAGAAAAAAAGCCAACTTTTATGCTCGCAGCCAGTGCCCACCATGCCTTGTGCCATGTAACGCTTATATTCTGAATGTCCAACATCAGCACGAGGCTCTTTGAACTCAGGCTTTGCTGGTTTTCTCATTGCTGGGATTGGCTTTCTGCTGCTTAATTGGAGGTGCAGTGCCCAGGATCTGGGGTACAACATCCAGGACAAGGGGATCTGGTGTACGATGCCTAAGAACTGCAAGAGCAGTGCCCAGGAGCTGGGGGTACAACGCCCAGGATCCAGGGGTGCGCTGACCAGGATCTGGGGTGCATCTCCAGCGATGGGGGGGGTGCAGCGCCCGGGATCCGGGGGCTCAAGGCTGCGGCCTCGCCGCCGCTGCTGGGCTGACCCGATCGACAGCAGCTGGGGAGGCTCCGGCTCCGCGTGTCCGTGGTGGCTCCGCGCCCCGCAGGGAGCTTTGCGCAAGGCGAGCTGCTGTCAGGATTTGCACATAAGTCACAGGGTTTAACCGAAATCCAATTTGCCGGAGAGAAGTGTTGGTTTAGATTATGGAAGAACAATTCAGTTGTGGGTGTGCTGGGAGGGGCGCGGGGAGGGCAGGGAACTGGGGGGGCCCTTCCCTTCCCTGCCATCGCCAGGTTTGGTGGAGACTCACTGAGCCTGAATGAAAACAAATGTAAAACTGATAGGTACATTTGTAACCCATTACCAGGCTGACTTTATGAAACTCTAAACTTGCTGGCAAGTGGAGGGAGGTGGCGGCTTCCAAAATATTTTTTCTTAAATGAGAAAGTTGCTTCAGACTGTGCTGGTTCTCCTGCGGGCGCCTGGCCCGGGCCGAGCCCCCACACCTGGACCCCGGCTGCACCTCACTCTAATCACACGAGGCAGCACTTCCAAGCCCCTGGTGCACGTGTGGGTGTCACGTCCATGTCCCCCAGCCCCTGATCCCCACCATAAGGCAAAGCTGATCCATTGCCATGGATGGGAATTAGCCAACAGGCCCCAGGGAGGTTTCAGGGAGGCGAGCTGGAGGCCGTGGATCCCTGCCCGCGCTTCCTTCGCGTGTGGCGTGGCAGCGGTGTGCGAGCATCAGCGTCCCATTATGGACATCTGTGATAGCCCGAGCGCTCCCCAGGCCTCACCACGCCACCAGCTCGAGAGGCGCTGGGGAATGGAGACATGGAAGGTGTCTCCTTTATTTATGAGTCATGTTCTGGTGACTCATTCTGCTCCAAGCACTTGCAGGCGATGCTCTGGCCATTCCGATAACATGTTTGGATAAAGCCAGTACCCAGCTGTTACATAACACAGCACGTGCCCTGCTCTCCCAGGGACAGGGAGGGTGTCACTGCAAAGGCACCACAGCCCAGTGCTCTCTCCAGGGCAGGGGTCCATGGCGAGGTGTTGGCAGGGGGTCAGTGTGTGCCAGTAAAAACCACAGAGTATCATTTCCACCTTTTCCCATCAGGGTGATGGCGTGACGGTGGCAGAGGGGGCTCAGGGCTTGAAGGCACTGGCAGCTCCCTCCAGACCAGGGGATGCACTGTGAGTCCCTGAGCACAGCCAAAGAGACCCAGCTGTGGACTCAGTCTCTGTTCTGTTTCCATATTCACAGCTCTTGGTGCAGATCCTGAAATCCCTTACACCTGTCTTTTCCTTGGTGGGGGCACAGTGAGGAGTCACGAGGGGAGCAGGAGTGGATGTTCCCTGGAGCACCAGGCAGGCTGCATCTCCCTGCACTTGTGAGCACCAGCGCAGGGTCTCGTATCGGGTTCCCATGAACAAAGGAAGTTATGGGCCCAGGCGGGAGCTTTCATGGATGTGCTCACACTTGAAAATCTGACCCTCAAATCCTGTGCAACCCACATGAATTTTTGAAAGAAGAAATACTGGGTTTTATTTCTTAAAGGAAAATAAGTGTGATTTCAGAATAAATCAGTAGAAACACAGCTTTGCTCAGTGGAATAAGCCAAGTGGAGACATGGAAAAATAAACTTTTTCTGACGACTCCTGCTGAAAGATTCTCATCTCTGTAGGTCATGGGATCAGCGCTGGAATGGCAGCACTTGAACCCTGGCAGGCAGCCCGCGAGCTCTGACAGATGTTCCTGGCACTGAGGCACGAGGATGCTTTGCTGATTGCTCCTGGGCTGGACAAGGCTGGCTCCTGGGCAGCCTCAGAGCCCCGTGTGCCACGCTGGGGGTCAGCCCGAGCCTCTCCCTGCATCCCAGCATGGCATGGAGGTGGCTCAGGGGCTAAGGCAGGTGTCAGGGACAACGGCTGAAGAGCTGGGGCCCCACCAGCAGCCTCTGGAGGTGCTGAAGCATCAGGAAAGGCTCCAGAGGCACCAGGGGTGCATCTGCCTCTGTCTGTCCTGTTCATGGATGTGGGTCCCACTGTCCTGGGAGACAGCAGCTGCCCACCCCTGTGCAGGAGCACAGGATTCCTACCCATGCAGCCAGGGCAGAGCTTGGGTGCCCTTCGGGGCCCCACACCCTCTGGGGTGGCCCCGCTTCTCTATCCTCCTCCACTTACAGGAGGTGACAGTATGAGACCATGGAAGAGCAATTCGAGAAGGCTGGCAGCACAGAGCCCCACTGCCAGCTCACAAGGTGATACCTGGAGTCCCAGCAAAGTCACTAAAATGGGGAGAAACTCTCATTTAATTTGGTTCATTTGTTATAATGATTCTTCACCGTGGTCCGTATTAAACACTTCAGTGATTTTTGCCTCTAAAACCCTCTTGCAGGGATCGTGATGAAAGGTATATTTATTGTACTTCAGCTTGGAAAGTTGTTTCAGATGTTTCCAATTCATCAACCAGTTCAGACATCTGTTCCTGGTTGGGGCAGAAAAGCTTAACTCACACACACACACACACAAAACCTGCTCATTTTGGAGGGTTTTATGATGAGCTTTCTAATCCTGACAAGTTGTCAAATAGTGCTAATAGCCACATCACCCGCAGCCCCATCACCTCCAGCCCCAGGTAGGAGCCTGTGGCCACCTCGGGGCTCAGGGGGCTCAGTGATGTCCCCGACCCAGGGCTGCCCCTGGTGAGACCCCCCTAGTTCTGCCGTGAGGGGCTGGTCCCAGCACGACGTGGCCAGGACTGCACAGCCGGACTGACCGGCTCTACTCGGGATTGCAAAATCTGGCTCTAAGCTGGAACAAAACTATAATATTTAGAAATACTCTGGTGCAGCAAATCAAACCTCAAAGAAGATTTGGAGGAGGGGGTTGAGATGTTTCACTGAGGCAAAAATCAATGACTTTGTTTGGTTACAACTTGTCAATAAACACAGTCCATTTCTGTACCAAAAAAGGCAGCGAGGTTATTCCAAACAAAAAAATCAAAGTGATTCATTCAGAAAATGTCAAAACAGGATGTTTTGATACTGTTGGAGTCTATTTCCAGATTTCTTTCGAAAGATATTTTGGTTCAGTGGACCAGGTTGCAGGAAGCGCTGGGATTTTGGAAGAAGAACCACATGCTCTGACAGGACAGGGCAGACACATCGCCCTCCCTGCCGTTGCTCCAAAATTTCCTTCCAGCCCACGTTAACCCCGGCTGCTCAGCGGGCTGGGATGGCTGAGCCCTGAGGTCGAGGCGATGGCAGCGCTGCTGGCCCGGCACTAAAAGGAACCCCCTTTTTTTTTCTTTAATGCACGCACCCGGGTACACGCGCACACACGTGTGCTCACGTGTGCACCCGCTTGGGCACAGACACACAGAGACACAGATACACATGGGAAAAGATACACCCACACATGGATACAGATACACACTGAGAAACACAGATACACACACATGGACACAGATACACACACATGGACACAGATACACACAGAGACACAGATACACACACATGGACACAGATACACACAGAGAGACACAGATACACACACAGACACAGATACACACAGAGACACAGATATACACACATGGACACAGATACACACACATGGACACAGATACACACAGAGAAACACAGATACACACAGAGACACAGATACACACACATGGACACAGATACACACACACATGGACACAGATACACACAGAGAGACAGATACACACACATGGAAAAAGATACACACACAGAGACACAGATACACACAGAGACACAGATACACACAGAGACACAGATACACACACATGGACACAGATAAACCCCACGTGCACACAAATGGACACACACACACGGACACACACATGCACAGACACACGGACACGCACCTGAGTACGCGTGCACACACGTGTACTCACATGTGCACCCACATGGGCACACACAGACACAGATATAAGCAAATGCACACAGATAGACACACATGGACACACACATGCACGCACGTGGACACACGTGTGCACCCACATGGGCACACACAGACACAGATATAAGCAAATGCACACAGATGGACACGGATGGACACACGTGGACGCACACATAGACACAGATGTGCACACAGATGGACACACGGACACACACACGTGCACACGCACGTGGTTTCTCCAGCCAAGGGGTTTGCTGGTGGATGTGACTTCCCAGTGCAGCAACAGAGAGTGAGGAGTGAGATGCCACGTGCTGCGCCCGCCACCAAGGTGGGTAGGGAAGGCTGGGGACACTCTGGGAACCCTTCTGGCTGCACTGGCAGCTCTGGAAACCAGTGGCTTCCAGCGCCAGGATGCTTTCCCAGGAGAGTGAGGTTCTGGGAATGTCAGCTCCTTAATTAATCCTGAGCCTTGTCACCTTCCTGGGGTGTGAACCCCCAGACACACTCTGCATCTGGCCCAAAGGGAGAGTGAGAAAAGTTAATGAACTACGTTCTTCAGATTCACACAGAAGTTCCCCTGTTTCCTTGTGCCAAGCAACCTGAGAGATTCCCACAGCCTAATCTCTGGAGAGAGACAGACTGTCTCGTGACTCGGCAAGTGCCACAGATCCCGGACGGGTGAATCTGCCCTCCGGTGCCATGCAGAGATTCTTTAATTAAAGCCAATGTTGCCATGGTGGGGTCCAGAGAGCTCCTGACAGATTCAGGCTGGGGAACAACAGCTGACACACAATCTCATTAGCACCTGCAGCTCCAGCTGGTTATTGGATTGGTCTGCTTTGAATTTTCATTGTGTGGCCTCCCAGTTCTCACCCCTCTGGCGGCATGAGGAGCAGGTTTGGGGCAGGTTGCAATCAGCCCTGCTCTGCCTGGCATTGGCACGTCCCAGCCTGACAGGACCCTCTCTGTGGGTGCTGGAGGAGCAGCAGCTTCTGCTCGGGCCTTGGGAACAATGCAAGTTCTGGCGAGCTTGTGCCAGGCATGGACATTTGTTATCACAGCAGCTCTGCGGGTGGAGGAAGGAGCAGATTCTGCCCTCAGCCCAGGGAAGGGCTGCTGACAGACAGCAGAGCATCTTGCACTCACCTCTGGAATGGGAGAGGACAGTTCTCTCATGGCTCCCAGCGCTGCTGCCCGCAAGGTGACCATCCCACATGGGACCAGTCACACCTGGGGAGTCGGAGCAGGTCACACTGGTGCATAGGCACAGAGGGACTGCAGGCCAGTGCATGCTGTAAGCAAAGTGACAGCATGCAGAGGTGCCACCCATCCCGTTCCATCCCATCCCATCCCATCCCGTCCCGTCCCGTCCCGTCCCGTCCCGTCCCGTCCCGTCCCATCCCGTCCCGTCCCATCCTGTCCTGTCCTGTCCCATCCCATCCTATCCCATCCCATCTCATCCCAGGATGGTCATGTTGCAGTTTTCCCTGCCCACTAGCACACAGCCCATCTGCTGAAGCATTGATGAGATCTCCGGGTCCGTTCCTTCACCAAATTCCTGGCAGACAGAATTCACCTTTTTGCAGTAATTCCCACATTTCCCAGCTCTGTTTCTGAACCGAATGAAAACCAGAATGATCCAACCTCAAAGCCAAGCCAAGACGCCAGGAGCATTGGGGCACCAGCCTGGATGAGCAGAACTTCAGAACTCACTGAAAGGCAGAGACTTGCTGTTCCACACCCTGCACCCCACCCTGCCATCCCCTCCCATTCCCAGGCTCTCTCCATGGCCAGTGCAAGTTCCAAACAGGGTGTGCTGAAGCGTTAGAGGCACTCTGGGCCTCGAGGAGCCGGGCAGCACTTGCTGTGGCTGCTGTTGTGCTTCCAATTAGCTCACATCTGCTCCCGCTCTCCTCGCGCCCACCCCACCTCGAGCGCCTGCAAGTGATTTTATGCAGCAATAACAGAAATCACGAAACCTGAAATGAATCTAAACAAAAGGAATCATTCAAATCACCCTTAACCCGTTGAAGGCCGGGCCCTTTGTGCAACGAAAGGCTGCGGTTTTAATGTGCTCCATGACACAGAACCAGCTTCTTGACCCAATGCTTGATGACCTGCAGGAGCACCTCATGGCACAGCTGGCCCAGGCTCCCCAGCAGGGTGGGTTATTTATGTTGGGCGTGTCTGGCACAGATGTGTGGGGCAGTTCCCCATAGCATCCAGCCTCTGCTGTGCCAACTGGGGGCCCCGCAGTGACACTTCATTGCAGGTTCTAGAGTTTTCCATCTGGAAGGAACAGACAGATTTGCACTGGGGAAGTTGCTGGGGCATCCTCTTCTGCCCTCCCATCCATGTTACGTGATGTAACATGTAACGCCTCCTTAGCTTATATATGCTGCTCCAGACTCCACCTTTCAGGCCAGGCTCCTCCTGGGATGGCGAGATAGTTTTCACACTGGATCCTTTGGTCCCCAGAGGATCATCTGGATGCACGCAACTGCAGTGACTGAGCAGCAGAGAAGCAGCAGAGAGCAGCAGCCATGACCTCAGCCCGTTAATGGAGCTGTCCTATTCCACAGCCACTCTGGGGTTCCTGCCCTGGAAGGCTCCAGATGTCCACAGCAGTTTTATTACACTACTCCAGAATTCTCAAAGGCCCAAATATATAAATAATAAAGCGGCGCTTTTTTTTTCTTTAATTACTTCAGGAACGCACCAGCTTCTTTCAATATAGCCCAGTTCTGAGGCATTTCTGTGGGTTGTTGCAAATGACCTCCAAGCAGGAGGTTAATGCTGGTGGTTGTGGTTAGCAGTCACCCACGAGCTGGAGGCTCCTGACACTGTTAACAAGGCACATGTGTGGGAACGGAGGATGCGGCGTGTGGCAGCACCAGGATTTCCTGTGTTTGGGGTTGACTGAAGCTCTCTGGCAGCACGAGATGCCAGGGCTCAGGTTTCCCTGACCTGCTGCGGGATGGTGCTGCCACACCAGCCCAGTGCCGACTCAAGGACTGGGGCAACCAGCCCTGGCATGGAGGAGCCTCCTGCAGCCATGAACCTCTGAAAGGGAAGCACGTGGGTGGGCAATACCTTTCTCCCTCTGCCCCACCAGTGGGTTGGCACGCATCCTCTCCTTTTCTGATGAGCTCCATCACTAAGGGTCAAGAGGGCTCAGATTTGGGCTAAAGATGCACCTAAGGCTGGTTGGGAGCTAATATTGGTTATTTCATTACTGAACCCCATGTCCAGGGACCTGCCTGTGTGGCAGTGAGCATCTCCTGAGCCTGCCCTTGCAGCTGACATCTTGGCAGCCTTTCTGTCCCAGCAGCAGAGAGGTGCTCTCCATCCTCTCCTGTTCCCTGCTCTGCTCGTTCCGAGGCTCCAAAATTCCCAGATAAGCCCAACCCCAACCTGTGTGGCCAGCTGGGGACACAACTACAGGGCAGAGAACCAAGCACCGATTCCTCACTGCTGGCATGGGGACCACAACCGGCGGTGACTCGTCCTTCTGTGTCCCCCCTAGGAGTATGGGTGCCACAGTATAATCTGAGGGGTAAAAAGAAGCTTTAGAGATGATTTGTGCAATAAATTAATGCCCACCTTTCCACAGAGGTGTCAGATGAGGAAAAGCTGGAGAAGGATGAAGGGCAGGAAGAAGGTGAGTTTCCCCACAGAAAGGTGGCTTGCCACCACAGATCTGCATATTCGTGAAGCCCCTTCTCATCTGTCTCAGTCAGATAAATCACTCCAAGCCCAGAATTTTCAGGAATTCTCCTTACAAGCTGGGCACTGCTTTGACAAACTGCACTGCCAAAGCGATGCCATTTTTACAGCAGCAGTGTCGTTTTGCTATCACCCTGTAACAGCTACTTTTGCAGAGGGGAATCTACACTTCTCTTCCTCTGCAGTCACAGTAAATGTGTTTTTCACTTTCTTGCCACGCTTAAAAATAGCATTAAGTTTTTGCAGATCACATGATTAAAAAAAAAAAAGAAAAAAAGACAAACTGAATGATGCAGGGAGTAAAACCATGTGCCACAGTAAAAACAAATTAGGCTCACATATGTTTTGTGTAACCCTCAAGACTTGTCTGTATTAGATATCGGTAATGAAAAGAATATTAAACTCTAACAGCACAGAATGCCATATGCTGAGGAATTCAAAGAGGAACAATGCATTTGCACAGGATGCTCCCGAATGGAAAATGCCCACAAATGAGCATTTTTTTCCTTAGCTGTGGAAAAAAAATAAAAACCCTATCACTCTTCTACTTTTCCATAACTTTTTAGCAAGCTTTTAGGCACTGCCGTCGCGTCACTGGAAGGTCTTTGCGCAGTCATCCCGTGGTGTGCGGGAGGTTGGGACACAGGTCGGGCATGGCCACGTGCACAGCAGCGGGAGCAGCGTGGACCAGGGGCACTGGCAGGGGCCAGGCTCTCCTCTGACCCCTGGCTCAGTGATGACCAGCAGGAAACAGCCTTGGTTTTGCCCTGCATACTAGGGAGAGGCATGGCCAGCAGTCCATCGCCCTCCCTGTCCATGTTCCCATCCCTGTCCCCATCCCTATCCCTATTCCTATCCCCATCCCCACGTCTCCATCCCCATCCCACCCCACTGCGAGGCCCCCGGGCACAGCCCCGGGCAGGAACGCGTGTTTCTCCCTCCTGTTTACGAGCTGTGAGTGGGGATCCTCGCCGTGACTCACCGCCCGCAGCCACGGCTCAACCACAACTGTAACTTTCCAGTTTGCCTCAGAAACAGGGGGGAGGGCAGCATGGAGGGGGAAGAGCTGGAAAATGTTAGGAAAAGGCAGCAAAGTCTCTAAAGAGACCAGAGGCAGCTGAGAAAAACAACAAATGGTCTTAGTAGGATACTAACATTTTAACAAGAATTCCTTTAATTTAATCACAATAAGATTCACCAAGAGGAGGAAGAAGCAGAAAGCTTCATCTGAGCATTTAATGAAAAAATCTTCACAGTATGGGCCAGTGCTCCTGCAATTAATTCCCCTTGGTGAAGATTTTCCATGTGCATCTCCGGAGTCAGAGCTTTCACGCCTTGGCATTTGCAGAGCAACCGAAGGGTTGGCGGAGATTAGTTTGCTTTAATCTTCTGCAGCTTCCTCTGATGTTTGTGGCATCGCAGGCATTGCCACAGCCACTCTCTGGGATGTCCCAAGCGGAAACACAAGAGGTGGCAGGAGGGTCTCTTGGTGAGAGCAGCATCCACGAGGGCTCTGTGTCCCTGTCCCCTGAGACCCCCAGGGTGCTCACAAGGGATGTCTGCAATGGGCAGGGTAACTCTGCCCTGGGCAGTGAGGTGTCACAGCTGGCCAGAGCTTCCCTTGCCCTGCCCTGCAAATAAAATAAACTCATTTGGGTTTTAGGCGGAGAGCAGTTTTTACTGCCGCTGAGCTCAGCCGTGGTGCAGAGCAGCCCGAGTCAGACAGTACAAATGACACGTCCTAAACGGCATTTTTAAAGGCTCAAAGCAAGCTTGTAAAGATTTTATTTGTACATGAGGCTGTAATGAATAAAGGAGTTGGCATTGCCGCTGCCTCCACCACCCTCCGGGAGCCCTGTCTGCCTTCCTGGAGAGAACACGCCACGGAGCAGCGGCCGTGACGCCAGACCCTGGGTGCCTGGGCAGCCGTGGCACAGGGCACAGGGCTCAGGGTACAGGCACAGGGCTCAGGGCTCAGGGTACAGGCACAGGGCTCAGGGCTCAGAGGTCAGGGCTCAGGGCACAGAGCTCAGGGCACAGAGCTCAGGGCACAGAGCTCAGGGCACAGAGCTCAGGGCACAGAGCTCAGGGCACAGAGCTCAGGGCACAGAGCTCAGGGCACAGAGCTCAGGGCACAGAGCTCAGGGCACAGAGCTCAGGGCACAGAGCTCAGGGCACAGAGCTCAGGGCACAGAGCTCAGGGCACAGAGCTCAGGGCACAGAGCTCAGGGCACAGAGCTCAGGGCACAGAGCTCAGGGCACAGAGCTCAGGGCACAGAGCTCAGGGCACAGAGCTCAGGGCACAGAGCTCAGGGCACAGAGCTCAGGGCACAGAGCTCAGGGCACAGAGCTCAGGGCACAGAGCTCAGGGCACAGAGCTCAGGGCACAGAGCTCAGGGCACAGGGCTCAGGGCACAGGGCACAGGGCACAGAGCTCAGGGGTCAGGGCTCAGAGGTCAGGGCTCAGGGCACAGAGCTCAGGGCACAGAGCTCAGGGTGTGGAGCTCAGGGCTCAGGGCACAGGCAGATGTGGCTCTGATGGGGTCTCTTGCTCCCCCTGCTCATGGAGCAGGGCACCTCTCCCCGTCACACTGCAGGTGACAAGGTGCCCTATTTTCAGGCTTGCTGCTTTGGGAAGTATCTTAACAGAAACCTACTTTGCATTTAAGCATTTTCCTTGAGAAAAAAGCAGGACACAGGGATGGTGAGAGGCCAGGGAGGGCTGTCCTGAAGCTCTTGTCCAGGACAAGCTGGAGCAGCTGAGCACTGACCTGCTCTGAGCCTGGCTGCCCCCGTCATGCCACGCCCGGCTCCCCAGGCAGCTCCTGACCCCCCCGGCCTCCCCAGCACAAAATCCAAAGCTGCCCTTTCCCAGACGTCCTTCCCAGGCTGCACAGGGTGATTTCACCAGCTAATCCCGGGCAACTGCTGAACCATTGTCTGCCCAGCGCTGAGCTAGGATATTATGGCTGGGAAAACTTCCTTCCGATCTGCAAGCTGTGTGAACAGAACTTGTTTAAAATAGCTGCTTTGACAAACAAACAGAGCCGGCTCAATTTTCATCAGCATCTCCCCTCCTCAAACATCAACATTTGCGTTTCGGTAACAGGAGACGGCCTTTGGAGCAACCACAGCCGAGGCCACGCGGATCCTCGCCAGCACTGCTGGCAAAGGGCAGGAGTGAGGAAGATGCTGAATGGCCAATTTGGGCAGTGACAGAATCCCTGGTGTCCCAGCAAGGCCCTGCCAGCAGCCACTCTCCCTGCCTGGATCGTGGCCCCACAGGGTGCCTGAGTGGCGAGAGGCACCTCAGGAAGGGGCTGGTGTTCCTGGGTGCATTCCTCGGGATGGAAAGGAGCACTGCTGTCAGAAAGCCCGTGAACCACAAAGCATCCCAAGGACAGACTTTGAAGCCCACGTTGTTTTCATTTGGATGTCATTAATAAAAAAGTCACTTGCATGTTTTCTGGTAAAACAGTTTGCTGCAATGTTTCCCCTTCTCCTCCCGCTCCGAGAAGAACCTGACGAGAGCACACGTGGGGCCTGACCGTGGGGATGGGATGGGATGGGATGGGATGGGATGGGATGGGATAGGATGGGATGGGACNGGGATGGGATGGGATGGGATGGGATGGAATGGGACGGGACAGGGGTAGTTGTCTCATCAAAAACCTCTGCAAGTGACCAAGGTGAAGGTGGGGACAACATCCTGGGCATCATGATCTTGTCAGGCCTAGTTGATGTTGGCTGCCCAACCTGCCATCTCCCAGAGCTGGCGCTGAAGCTGAAAAAGGGCAGGAACTCTGTGGGTTTCCAGCACAGTGCAGCCTTGCTGCAGGTGGTGCAGAGGCAAAAGGAAGAAGTTCTGTGGGAGAAGGAGAAGGCCAAGTGGCTGGACTGGACCGCAGCCACTGCCACTGCTCAGGGGGCTCCGGGGTTGGGCCGCCCACCCGGCAGCACAGCCCTGCACGGCTGGCACAGCCGCCCCTGCGGGCAGGGCCACGCTGCAGAGCCGTGTGCCACGGTGCTGCAGAGAACCGGCTTCTGTCTAGAGGTGTTTGATAAAGCCAGACAGGCTTGTCCAAAAATGAAGCTGCACGGCATTGGGACAGGCAGGAACCAAGGAGTGCTGCCGCTGCCTCTCCAAGCCAGTTCTTGAGAGGAAAGGGTGTCCTGTGCTTTGGAAATCACTTTCACTGACTTTTAAACCCAGAGGATCCCTGCTTAGCTGGAAACTACCCTTCCAACAGAGAAAATTAATTATGTCCCAAAGACAGTGCGAGAAGCAGCAAGGAGGCCAGCTGGAAGCAGCCTGAGTCCTCTCGCACCCAGGGCCAAGTTCCATTTCACATGACATCAGTGGGTGCTTTGACTGCGATGCCAAAGCAACCAAGGTCTGTCCCGGGTGCCGACAGCTGCCTTCACGGAGAGGAGAAAATCCAGGCCTCTGGATGGTGCTCCCAGTGCAAGCAGTTCCCTCTCTGCTCCTTGCTTGTAGGGATTTGGAGTGCAGTGCCCCGAGCCACAGTGCAGGCTGGTCTGTCCCCAAGCCGTCTTGGGGAGAGCGGGACCCACCAGGCCTGTGCAGCCCCATCGCCCGGAGAGCCCCAGCCAAGAGGAGCTCGTTTGGGACTGGACACCCCTTGCTTCTGCTGCTGCTGGCCACAGGGGGCAGTCCCAAGGGGCTAGGGAAAACAAAGGGGCCTGCCTCGGGGGGTGGTGGGTGACTGTGTGCAAAGTCCCTTTGTCCTTGGGAGAGGGCGAGTGTGGCCATGGGAGATGCTTTCAGCCCTGGGGACTGGGCATGGACTGGCAGAGAGCTGTCCCCAGGGCCTCTCATCCACCCGGATCCGTGACAGGACAGGACCCTCACTGAGGGAGATCATTCGACTCCAGTAACAGCCCCTGGGGACAGCTCCTGCTGGGGTCAGCGCCCTGTTGGGTGACACTGTGTGTGCAGCCCATGTGACACACAGCAGCCCAGGACGGATGTGTGCAGCCTGCTCCTTCCCACACTGAGAACACTGAGACAGCAGCACCATCCCTGCAGACACTGTGAAGTGATACAGCAGAGTGAAGAGAGGCCTGGGGACAGCCTGGGGGACAGCACCATCCTCAGCTGCAGTTGTGTGTCAGGGATGGTGCCTGCTCAGCTCGGGTATCTCAGCTCCCTGCACCCCTCTCTGCTGCAGCACCAGCCCTTCAAGCCCAGCTCGCCACGTGGTACGGGGCCATTCCTCCTGGGACTGAGCAGGGCAGAACGGGTCACTGGCACAGCTCCTCTGAGTCCCTCCCTGTGCAGCTCTCAGGCTCCAGCACAGCCAGGCAGCCTTGCCATGAGCTGGGGAGGCCTTGCACCATGCGCTGCTTCCCCTGCCAGCAGCGCTCAGGTTACACTTGACATAGAGAAGTGGCAGCAAAATGAATTTAATTTATTTACTTCTTAAATGCAGTGGTGGAAAACAAAACATGTTGCAAAAGTTGTTTGTTTCGTACCAGCTCTGCACAGACCCGCTGCGGAAGGAGTGGTTCCTGGCAGCTCAGCTCTTCGGAGACCGGCGATTGCTGGGCTGACACGCTGTGCCAAGGACCAGACAGCTGCTGGAGACACCCTCCCTCCCCAGGGGCTGCGCCGGGCACGGCCGGGCCTTGCACCAGGTCAGCTCCCCGGCCAGAGTGACCACGTGGGGAGCCAGGGTGACCTTCCAGGACCACTGCGTTGCAGACCGGGTGCCAGGCAGAGCCCCAGCAAATGATGAGGCAGAGGTGCTGTCAGTGGGGGGCCAGCTCCTGCCCACCATCTAGCAGTGCCCTTGAGCTGTGCCACCCCATGCCTGCTGCCTCCAGACCAGGTGTGGGGCAGGGACAAAGAGGGTGTGCACCTGTCCAGTACCTCTGGGGAGAAGGCGCACCTACCAATGCAGCCGGCACCTCCCCACGTGGGACAGGGCATGGGGACGAGGTGGGAGCCATCGGCAGGGCTCACCCACCCCACCAGCAGTGGGGGCAGCTGCTCTGGCAAGGGGCCGGGCAGCGGCGGGGCTGGGGCTGGGATGGGGCTGGGGCTGGTGTGTCCGGAGAGCCCGGCCCCGCGATGCACCCCGAGGCACCACCCACCTCGGTCCAAACTTTCCCATGGCACCGTCAGCGCTCAAAATTTATGAGGGACCACCAAGCCTGGGCATTGTCAAGCACCTAATTGAAAACATTGTAAAGGCAACACGGCAACACGGCCCGAGAGCCGATGCTGATGGCCACCCAGGTGCCTCGTGGCACCAGGGTCCCAGCACAGCACGGCTGGCATGCGGTGGCGGTGCCAGGCCAGGATCCCACTTGGTGGGCACTGCTTGGCTCCGGGTCCATCCCGGTCAGGCATGTGTGGAAAGGAGAGAGGCCCCAGGGAAACCTCCCACAGATGTGCTGCCTCCCACACAGGAGGGTGCTCTTTCCCAGAACTTTGGTTAGGAGATACTCATGAGTTAATTAATCCTTCAGTTTTTAAGCAGAGACATATTTATGAGCCCTGTAAGAGGCTGGGGCCCAGAGAGACATTTCTTTATTCTTCCTCCAGCTCAGCTGAAGGAAACCATAAGGGGAAAGAGCGACTGAGCCACGAAAGCATGGAAGATGGACTTCAGGCTGGTGATGGGGAAACAAACCCCAACTTGCCAAGGTGGGAACAGTGGCCAAATGCCTGCTCCCTTCCCTCTCCTTTGTCTCCACATCCTTTGTCCACACTTGGTCAATGGGTGCCAGGGTATCTCCAGTTTGAAGTGCAGATGTGAAGCCCACATGGGGTTTGAGCGCCCACCACGAACCTCCCCAGCTCCTTCAGCTGGAAGGATGATGTCATGGTCTCATTTGTCACCTTCCCTGACACCTGTGGGGAGCACTGGCCCCAGAATTCCAGCTCCTCATTCCAAGGGGATCTGACAGGCTTTTGTGTCAGGAGATGTAGGACATGGCTTTAAGCAAGTGGAAGTTGCCATTGGTGCCAGCAGCCCAGGGAGCAGAGTGCAGCAGTGCCGAGAAGTGCAGCAGTGCCGAGAACATCAGCCAAGGCACCAATGTAAAACCAGGAGCGAAGGACACATCCACTGTGCTTTTGTTGGGCTCTGCTGCATCCCAAGCAGCTGAGAAAATGTGTGGTGGGGACAACCAGATGCCTTCCTCGGCAGAGCACATTTTTCCAGGCTAAAAGCTTGGAACGGAGGCTATTTTGCTTTACCCGTTCCCTCAGAACGAGCTGCTTATGGCATTCCCTCTCTGCAATCACCAGTTTATCTATCCACCTCAGATGATGCTTCCTCAGCTTTACTGCGCATCTTGGCCAATAGCAGTGGAGAAATGTGGCCACCACATGTTGGCAGCAATTGAATCCTGGGCACATTTTTTCTCTGCGCAGCCTTTAAGCTGTGGGAACCATTTCAAAGGAAACCATTCCCCCTATAACATGCTTGTGATCTGAAGATGTCTATTTAGATGGCAGCCCGGCATTAATTTAGCAATTCACTACAGAGTTTGGCGTGATGTTTAAAGCACTAAAATAAATTGTGGTGAAGTCGTTTCCCTCAAACCAGATTGTGTGGTTTACATTATTTGTCAACCTTAAGTACAACTGGCATGTTTGTATCACTCATGCAAAGCCCCATTGTGCCTCTCTAGAAGGGGGAAGAATCTGCACAGAAATGCATCCAAGTTCCTGCCCCGGCAGTTTCATGTCCCTGGGAGATCTGCCCCGGAGGCACGCAGCCCAGCCGGCTGGAAGAGAGCCTGGGCTTTCCTCAGGATGATGGGTGTTAAGTGCAGGCTCATATAGGTTATATTACAAAGGGCCGATTTAATCAGAGGCAGATTTGTGCTCTCTGCCTGCAGTGCCTAAACTCCACCGAGCCGCGATGGCTTCGACACACACACACACACGCGAGGGCACACACGCACGATGCCATGAGAACGGGGCTGTGGGGTGACCTGGGCGGCTGCTCGCCCACCGAGGAGGGTGCTCAGGGCCAGCACCGGGGACAGCCTGCCCCGCTGCCCCACCGCTCGTGGCCTCTTGCCCTGCCCGATGCGCCCAGGGTGCGGTCGTGGCCAGGAGCAGGAGGGAAGAGAAGGAACAGGTGAGGGAAGGCTGCCCCGAGCTTCTCGGGAGCCCGACGGGGATCTGGGTCTGCCTTCTGGCAGCTCTTCTCTCTCCGAGGGGCTGGTTTGATGATCTCCCAGGCGTGCAGACAGCCGAGGGGAGCCGGGACCGGCCGCAGGCTGCCGGCAGGGGACACCTGGAGAGGTGTTCGCCACTGTCCAGGCTGAGATGTTGCCCTAGCCCGGCTGGAGCACCAGGCACCACTGCAGGGTCCCCTGTCGCGCCTGGCTGTCCCTGCTGCCCTTGGCTGCCGGTGATCCGTGTTCCGTGGGGACGGGTGCGGGGTCAGGCGGGGACAGCACGCCGGCACTTTCGCCAGCGCCGCCGGGAGCAGGTTGGCGGGGCGTGCTGCGCCTGCCTCTGGGCGAGCAGGCGGGATCTCGTCTGTGATCTCAGCGCTTCATCCCTTCCTTCCCTTGCCTCAGTCGCTGCAGCCAGAGAAATCCCCGGATGGCTGTCACAGCTCTGCGCACACAAGCTGGCTGGCAGCGCCGAGGGTGTTTCATTCCTCCGCCTCCCAGCGACTCCCTGATGCCAGAAGAACCGTCCTGCGGGAAGCGGCCGAGGCTCTGCACTGACACAATCGCACTCGCACATCTCTTCCAGCCCCCGGCAGCTGTCGCAGGCTCCCAGCTGAGGGTTCTCCCTGCCCCACTGAGCCCCGGGACGCCGGGACCGTGGGGCAGGTCTGCTCTGCAGGACAGAGGCTCCCTCCCCTCCTCCTGGATGCTGTCATCACAAACCCTTGGGATCACTGTCCAGTGACCAAGGTTCTGCTGTTCCCCTCTTCTCGCCCGCCGCCCCAACCCCTCTAAGCCCCTCTCCCTCCACCTGCCCCCTCCTCTGCAGGTCTCTGGGCCCTGCTTGGAGCGTGTTCCCCACCGTGCCCCGAGAGCAGCTTGGCAGGCATGTGCCCTCCGCGTTCTTCTCGCAGCAGCTCCTCAGCTGCATTTCTTTTGCGGCGTTTCTGAATTGAAAGAGACACCCAATTTTCTGGAAATTAAACTGAGACAACAAAAAGCTCTGTTGCTCCCCAGAGCCGCCTGTGCTCTGGCCATGGACATGTTTGTGCTTTCACTGGGTGATGGCAGAAACTCCTTCGCTCGCATGGGAATTCCAAGGGACGAGCAAAAGCCGAGCCAGGCTGGGCAGATACGGGGCACCGAGGACGCAGACGCCCGTCCCCTCTTGGCCCAGGTACCCGGGCAGCGCCGGCTGTCGGCAGCGCCTGTCGATGAGACACTGCCCAGAAGGGCTGTACAAAAGCTCCCAGCCACGGCATTAAGTAATTGTCACATTTTTCTTCTGTAAGGATTAACGTTCCTGCTAACCTTGCAAACCTTCATTGAGCCATTGTCACCCCCCGAAACGCGGCACAATCGCCAAGGGATTAGGGTGTCTGCGGAGCAGCCTGTCCCCGCTATTGTGCGCTCCCGGCGGGGGGAGGAAATCCTGCGACATCAGCCGATGAGTCCCTGCGGCGGGGACGCCAAATTCACTGCCGGCCGGGCACACGGCAGCCCCCGGGGAGCCGGGGGCCAGGCGCCTGCGGTGGCACCTGGGAGCTGTCCCTGCAGCGGGTGGGTGGCCGGGAACCTGGCTGGGCTGATGGCACCCGCGCTCGGGGCTGCCCTCCCAGCACGGGCAGCCCCTGCCCTGGGCACCAGGAAGCCAGCCCTGTCCCCTCCGGGCAGCAGGTCTTCCCGCTCAGCTTTGCCAGTGACTGGGCTCCTGGGTGTTGAGGAAATCCCATAAAAATTTAACAGGAAACGCAGAGCCATAAAGGGAAGTTCCTGGCGTTTTTGTGAGCTGTCGGCAATGCCCGCTGTGTGTGCTGTGCTCAGGCACCTGGCAGCCACAGCAGGACTGTGGCCAGGCCAAGCTGCATTAGCAGCTCATTCCCAAGGCCCTCCCTTTGGAGCAAGAGCAGACGAGCATGGCAGCAGCACAGAGCGATGTTCTTGGGAACAGGACTCCAGATTTTGCAAAGCTCAGGCTTGCAGATGGGCAGGACAGGCAGAAGCTGTGTTGCAAGGATGCAAGAGGAAAAAGGAATGCTAAAGCAAACCCAAGATTTATGCATGTAGGTCCCAGGAGGGTCCTACAGAGCTTATAAATGACAATACATATTGTCATTCCAACCCCCATGCTCAGTAGCAAAGGAAAAGGAGTGGGAAGTGTCTCCAGCGCTGGGGCCATTGCACAACAGAGAATGGAAAACAACCTCATCTGCTTCTCCCCAGCATCTGGGCCCTGCATCAGCATCCCTACTCCTCCCATGGTGCTTTCCCAAGAGACAGAACCATCCCTTCTAGAAAGCCACGGGGAGGATGGGGACAGGACAGTCCCAAGTGTGGTGCTCAGGGAGCAGAGCCTGGCATCCTTCTGTTGTGCCCAGTTTGGACTGCTCAACCAGAAAAAGCTCCAGCCCTCTGCTCCATGCAAATAAGGACTCTTCCAACCAAGACAGAGTGAAGTCTCCATCATGGATGTCTCTGAGTCCTGCAGGTGTTCATTTCTGGAAAAGAGTTGGCTTACGGGGAGGCTGGGCTGGGACTGGTCTCCTGCAGGCCTGCACCAAGAGGATCTGTCACAGCAGATGTGGCATCTGGATGCCTCCACCCAGCAGGATCTGGACTTGCCAGCCCTTTGGCAGGGCACTCAGTGTTTGGAAGCCAGGATTGTTACTGCTGTGCAGTGGGATTTCATGGCAGTTTTTCATAAGCTTTGCACGTGTTTGATATTCCAAATAGGAACTGAATCTCCCCAAAAGTGACAGCAGCCTGGCTGCCTGGGGCCCGCTGGGGCTTGAGAGGAAAGATGTCCATTCACATTCAGAAACTCTGTATTCACTGGGCACATGGGACAATTTGGCTTCTCTTCTCTGGCATCATGGCAGGGGAAGGGCTTCTCACTGTGCCCTGAGGATGTGCAGGTGATCGTGCATGGAAAAAGAGCACTCCTAAAACCAGACAGCAACCTGGAGCTCCTCTGCTAAATCCTGCAGCGGGAGCTTTTCCTAGACACCTCTGCTGAAGGCAATAAATGGGTTTTGCATTTCGATCTCTTTTGCTTCATCTGGAGTAACTCTGAGAAACAAGTCCTGCAGTCAGGCTGGCTCATCTTGATCTCATCCCCTGAGGCTGAAATGAGCCCCCGTGGACAAGGACTGTTGAGGGCACTCAAAGTCTCCCTGTGCCTCTGTGGGGCTTCTTCTCGTTGAATCCTCCTCAGACCACACCTTCTGTTCCATCAGGGTGTCCATTTCCAAAAAGCAGGTGGTGACTGTGGTGACCAGGATCCATCCCGAGACATCTGGAGGGAGGCTGATCTTCAGAAGGCAGCACCAGATGGGCTTGGTGCCTGTGGAAAATTAGGCTCTGGCTGTATAAACTGTCCTTAAAACGCAAGCAGCTGCAAAATTCTTGGTCTTCCAAAGGTAGGAGGTGGTGATGCCTCCACTTGGCTGGCCTGGCTTGTTCTGCGTGGGGCAGATTGTGGCCACGCACACGCGACGGCTACAGTGAAACCGGGAAAGTTTCACTGAATTAATTTTTCACCAGAAAAGGTCGTGAGGTCCAGGATGGGTGTCCCACCCTGGGAGCAAAAGTCGGCTGATGCCAGCGCAGCCACCATCACGGCGGTCCAAGCCACCACAGTTCCTGCTTCACTGGCTCAGCGTGACCCATGGCTATTGGCTATTCCGGAGATGGTTTCCATGAGGACTTTTTTTTTTTTGGTAAAAATGTTGAACAATTCTGGTTTCGTCCCCATGTGGAGCGGGAAAAATTTTGAAATCTTGAACATTTTTGAGGGCTTAAAAACAATTTCCCACCCAGTTATAGCCACCAGTCTCATCAGGATGTGTTTGAAAACCCTCCAGCAGGAGCTGAGCAGAGCTGGTCTCAGCTGGATACCACTCTCAACGAGAAATGCCGTGGCAAAGGGTCATGTTTCTTCAGAAAAAAAGTATCTTCAATAGCTCAGGAAGTTATTAGTGTCTGCTAACAATAAGAGCTTTGGATTGATTCAATAGATGCTCATTTTAATTGTAAAATGCCAGTAATGAGAAATGTGCCATCCAATGACTCATTTTTCCCTTGTAAAAATTATTGGACGTTTTTATTAGTTTTACAAATGACAGGACCTCGTATTTCTGAGAACACTTTATACAAGCCTTGCACAAGTCCACTCTCATAAAAGCGTGTCTGTGGTGACATCCAGAGCCACAAGAAGGGGAGCGGTAGAAAGGCCCAAAGTGGTGAGGACAGCCCACAAGTGGAACTGGCAGGACCGAACCCCAAGAGGGTGGGAAGGGGTGGATACAGCACCGGAGACATGAGCCCCGGCACTCCTTCCCAGCAGTGCCTTTCTGGAGAGGCACGGGGCAGGCAGGGGGATGGGTGCCAGCCGGCGCCCGGAGGTCTGCCCGGCGCGGAGCCCCGGCGCGGGGCAGCCGGCGCGGCGCTGAGCGGCGGCCTGGGCGGGCGATGTGCGGGGCGCAGGGAGGGCAGCAACCAGCCCCGGCCGAGCAGAGCTGAGCCAGGTAAGCGCCGTCCCACGGCACCGGACAGAGCGGGACCACGGAACCTCCTCCTGCGCTCCCACGGAGACGCTGCTGCGCGCCGCTAACCCGGCGCGATCCATCCCGGCGTTATCTGTGCTGCAGACAGCCGGGCCCCGGTGCGCGGTGAGCGCAGAGCTCGCCTGCCCTTGGTTTGCGAGAAACACGATAAGGGGTCAAGCGCGGCCAGGGAGACGGGGGCAGGGACGCCGGGACATCCCGGAGCAGCCCGGCTGCAGGAGCAGCGCTGCTGGACTGCGGCTGGACGGGCTGGAGGGGAGCGCCGGCAGCACGTTCCTCCTGCTCCGGAGAACAGCAGAGCTGCTTTGGCCAGACTGCGCTCTTTTTAAAAAAATCCAAGCGATTTCCCATGGAGAATTAATTTGCACGAGGGGAAAAAAGTAGTTTTAGAGAATTTGTCATTTCAGCATTTCATTTCTCCTCCCTTGCTGACATTATTTGTGTTTTTGTTCACATCTCCTCATGAGAAGTCATCTGTGACTCTGCATAGTGTACTGTGAGCTGGCAAGATATGACATAATGCAAGAGTTGAGATAGCCCAACGCTTCTATTTTAGTTTCGAGGATATTTTAAACTTTATGTTATCCAGGAAATTTCTGAAATATTTGTCTTCACTCCAAGCCAGAAGGAAAACAATTTTTGAAATGTCAGAAGTTCCCGTGAAACAAGTAGCGAGAGCTTCCAGCTCTGCCACCGTGCGTGCCAGGGCAGCTGGCAGGGAGGCCCCAGCCTCTTGCAGGAGAGTGGCAGTGGGCACTGGAGAGCAGGGAATGGGATTCTGTGCGCCAGGACATCCCAGGAGGGACCTGTGGGCACTTTACAAACCCTCTCTGGTTTGTGGGGCACCAGTCTAGAGAAGGGAGAGGCTCAGCGGGGCTGCAGGCAGGAGCCTGCTCCGAGCCACCAGCCCCAACGCTGCATTTGCCAAGGCTGAGCTGCCGTGGGACAGGCAGGGCTCTGTGGGGGCCGCAGGAAGCCGGGGTCCACATGTCTCTGTGTCTGGGTGGAAAGTGCTATCAGGTTCCCAAAGTCTTTGCCTTTGCCTCTGTGCTGAGACACTCAATCCTCAGAGCTTTGTTTTGTGTACTCTGGGAACTGACAATTTGTAAAGACACGCTGCTGGGCTAATCCTCCATCGGCTCCTGGAGCGGAGACCAGCTGGGTCTGGCAGCTCTCTCCCTTCTCCCACTTCAGCCTGCTGAAGCAGCGAGTGTCTGTAACCAGTAGCTCACAGGTTTTGACTTATACGCAAAGCAGAGCAGCAGCTTTCCCAGCCGGCAGCCGGGACCACACAGGCACCTTGTCCCCCGCCAGCGTGGTGACCGCCGGGCGGCAACGCCGGCCGTGCCAGCGAGGCGTGCGCCTTGGCTCTCCGCTGGCCTCGGCCATTGCTGTGTCCTGGAGATGCTCTCAGGGAAGCGAGCCCTTCCCACGGCATGGTTTTGCTGTTGCTGATGCGTCAGGGAAGGGATAAAATTAAGAGTCTAAAAAAGACACCTTCCTCTTTGCGTGCAGGAAATCTCGCGAAGAGGCGAAGGGCCAAGGGGCCCTTGCCCATCGCCCCGTGCACAGAGCTCGCCCACAGCCCAGTGGGGTCTTCTGTGTTTGGGGGGCCCTGGGAAACTGTGGGAGCTGGGTGTCCATCAGACTAGTCCCTGGAAAATGGGATCACCCTGCAGCTCTCGGTGGGAAGGTACTAGTGCCATTGCTTGGCATGTACAAGGCCTCAGATTTCAGGAAAACTCATTTTTAAGCTACTTGGGATCTGTCAGAGCAAATGAGTTGCAGTTTCAGCAGCCACTTGGTCCTGGTTTAACCCTGGGAAAGCAACTGTGTTACAAATATTTACCTGATGAGGTAAACCATCAATATCCTTGAAACTTACATTAAAAAATACCGGACGAGAGCATCTTGTGGGTTTTGCTTTTTTCCCCTGCTGATTTGTTTCACAATATGCCAGAAGCATGGCTTGAGTTAGGGCTTTGGCAGGGGCTTTTACAATGATTGATATGGTGGAGGATAGAAAAGAAATCTGGTTATCAGAGGATGCCAGAACTCAGCTTCCTAGCACATACATTCAATAATGCAAAAATTCTCCTTTAAAGGTCTCCTTAGAACAAATCCCAGTCATCACAAAACCCATGGAGATAAATTAAATTACATTTTAATAGTGGAGAACTCATTCCTGGGCCAGGCGCAGCAGTGAAAGTATGTTCTCTCTTAGGCAAAAGTAGCCTCATCTCCCATCAAAATTCTGAATGTTGCCATATGAAAATCTTAATTGGAAATGAAACCCCAAAGCTCCCAGGGCAGAGGCAGCGTGAGAGACCACCCCACCTCCTGCTCTACTGCCCCACTGCTGCTCTGGCTGCGTTCTTGCTTGTCCTGCCCTGTGCTGGGATTGGTGTGCCTCCTGAAAAAGCCAGGCTTGATCCATCTCTTCCTCATGCCGTCATCCTTTAGATTTTTAAAATATATACAAATGCAGGCACGGGTGTCTAAAGTGTCTGGGGTGTGCGCTTGGTGCCGCGGTGCAGGGTTATTGGGGTGGTGATGCAGGGGCACGGGGGATGATGGGCAGTAACGAGGGTTGGTGATACAGGGCGATGTGGGGTGACCTGAGGTGATTCAGGGTGCTGGTGCGGGGTGCAGGCTGGGCCAGCCTCACCTCGAGGTCCCACACAACGAATGCATGCAAAAACTGAAAGGGGGCAAAAGGCAGAAAGAGAGAGGGCAGAGCTGCCGTAGTTGTACTGCCGGTCCCTCCCACCGAGGGAGCCTTTCACTCCTCATCCTCCCCTTGCCCCAGCTCTGGGAGCCTGGACCTTGCTCCCTGCCCAGCCTCCTCCATCCCAGCCTCATCCTGCTCTGCCGGGCTGGGCCTCACTCTCCTCCGTGTCTGTACAATGACCAAAACCCCCAGGCAGAATTAGCTCCTTGCTCAGCACTGCATCCAATTAATTATATAGTTTAAGACACAATATGTAGACATTTGTCGTCCACACCAGCAAAGCTCTTGGCTCTGCTGGAAACCTCTGCAGAACCACTGCGTGGCAGAAGGTGGCTGGGCACGGGCTGAACTGTGCCCTTGGCACGGGCATGGCAGAGTCCCAAGCTGTAATTAAAGTAATTACAGGTGTTCTGCAAGTGGCTCAGAATTCAGCAGAGCGAGCACATCACTACAGCTTTTGCTGCACAAAGTTCCCCTCCACGTGTTTTCTGCTGATCTGTTCAGCTGCTTTCAGTGCAGTGATGCTCCCGGGCCAACCTGACTGGGTCCCTGCCCAGGGGACACATGTCCACTGTTGGTGAGGACACACAGACAGGTACTTCCCACTCCTTGGCGTTGTGTCAGCACAACCCAGAGCACCAGCATCCATTCTGTGGGTAAGCAGGAACCTCCAGCTCATGCCTGGGGCATTCCCAAACTACGCCAGCATCCCAAAATCACCCCAGGGTCCCAAAACTCCCACAGGTTCCTTCTGCTGCAGCCTGTCCTCCGTGGGCACAGCTGGGCCAACAAGGAGCTCTGTGTCCCTCGCAGTGCCAGCCCAGGATGCAGGGCTCTGCTCTCGCTGTGGCAGGTGACCCACGGGGTGCTCGGGACTCCCAGGGTTCCCAGCCTGTCCCCATACAGTGATGGGAGCCCGCAACAATTACAGGCTTCCTGCGTGTCCCGCGTGTGGGGTTTTGTCACACATGATGTCCCACATCTGGGACTCACCAGTTGGAGATGGCAGTGCTATTTCCATGTTGAACTGTAACTTTTTTACCCCCAGCCGTTCCATGGCTTACAACTATTGTGTGGGGTTTTTAATGTTGCAAGAATTTATATTGGGAAAAAAGTGCTTTTTTTTTTTTTCCTCTATGCCTTGGGAAATGTCATCCAGCAGGAATGTTCTCAAGAGCTGATCATGGCTGAGAGAAGGATGGGCTTGAGCAGGGGCTGCATGCCCAGCTCCCATCCCTGTCCCAGTCTCCCAGGACTGGCTCACAGGGCTGTGGGTCCCTTGGGTGCCCCATCCGTGCTCCTCAAACTCTGCCCTGTGGTCCTGGGGGACATCTGCAGCAGCAGCAGCAGAGGCAGAAGGGAGGGAGCAGATGCCTGGAGAGGGACAAGCTGCTCACAAAGCCACTCCTGCTGCAGAGGCTCTTGGTTTCATGTCCTCTTGGCTGTGCCAGTGGCCTCTTCCACTTCCAGCTCTGGATGGAGTTTACAAGAAATGCTGGAAGTCCCAGCCCTGTGGTGTGTCATCGTTCAAACTTCTCTTTAATAGCATCCCAAAGTAATTTATTTTTCCCAAACATCAAAGCCCCCCGAGCGATGCTGTGAGAGGCAGGGCTTCCCCCCAGACCCCCGTGGTTCCTGCACCCCTCTGCCCTGCTAGCAGGGGCTGGACACCCTCCTTGGCTGTGCTGGGGAGAGCGATGGTTTCAGGTGGGGCCGTGGGGCCAGGGGAGGCAGAGCTGTGACACTGCATGCAAGACGAGAAGGCAGATCTTCCCTCTGAAAATACAAGTGAGATGTCTGGGGATTGCCCTGCTGTGAGGGTGCTGGTGCCTTTTCCAGGCTCACCATCACAGCACAGACCACTTTCAGGAGCAGGTATCAAGGGAAAAAGAATATTAATGAGAAAGAAATAGCAAGCAGATGCGAGTCTGCATCTCCTTGTCTTCTGCCAGGATTCAGAGCCACCCTCCACCCTCTGGTGTGCCAGGGGCACTGGGGATGCAGGCAGAGCATCTCGTCAGTTGGAGCTCTGTGCTGCTGTTCCCCAGTGCTGCTGTCCTCCCCCTGCATGAGTTCTGTAGAGGGAATTTAACAGAAAAATTGCAGCAGCTCCTGCCTCTCCAAACACAGCACGCTGCTGTCCCTGCCAGCACTCCATGCTGGTTTGCCTCAAGGAATCTGTGACATCCGTCCTGCTGTGATCTGTAACAATATTGGGATTAAATTAGCTTCCCTGAGCTGCAGAGAGGTCAGTGTGTAAGGCCCCTGGTTAATCCAGCAGGCCAGAGAGAACAGAAGCCTCCCTGCATTGGGAAAGGAAAACAACGGGGTCTGTTTGCAATCTGTGCAGCTAATTCAAACAGCATTCCTCAAACAACAGGGGAAAGGGCCTTCGGAGCAAATGGGAAAAGAGCGTTTCCCAACATGCACATAATGTTGCTCCTTGGGGAGAGGGGAAATGTCCAGACTGCACGGACGAGGTGCCAGAAAGCCTTTCAGGCCCAAGAAAAGGGTCTGAATAGCAAGGCAGCTGGTGGGGCACACAGGAACTACCCCCTGCCCTGGGCATGGCAAGCCTAGAGCAGGTCAGTCCTGCTGGACCACTCCTGACTGGCCCACAGGGAGCAGGGGTGCAGGCAGGCACTCGGCTGCTGCCTGCACCTCATCTGGGGTGGGATGGGGCATCTCATCCTCCCCCCTCTGGGATGACAGGATCTTGCTCTCCTGTCACCTACAGAGAGTTTTACACGGAAGGAATTCGTATGGCTCTGCAGCTTGTGGCTCTCAGCACCAATCTGGGATGACAATCCTGGATGGAGATGCTTCCAGCACGGGCTGCTGCCGGGCTGCCAGTGCCACCGCCTCTGAGAGCAGCCCGCGAGCAGCGCTGACTGCGTGAAAGCCCGGGCTTGCTTGGGAAGCAGAGGCATGCCCGGGTGATCCTATCAGGAAGTCAGCCCCACATCCTGTGGCTCTCACGTCTCCCACAGAAGGCGTGATCCCGGTGGCCCCGTGCCTGACCCCAGGCTGTGCAGCCCCTGCCAGGAACGCGGCCGTTGTCTTGCAGCCAGAGCAAGTGTCGATGCAGCGAGCAGGCACTGGCAGAACTGTGTTCCTGAGACTCTGGCTGCAGGTGTTCAGGTGTTATTACAAACAATTGCCTGGGCTATCAGTCATCCTGCAGCACAGAGCCCTCAGAGCAGCAGACCAGAAAAGACCTCGTGTCCAGTCTGGGAGTGTCACAAACACTTCAGGACATACTCGCTTTCCTTCTGCTTTCTCTGTGAGTGTCTTTTCTGCTTTTTGCTTATGCTGAGATATTATCGAAGGCTGATGAGGCACCAGGGATGAGTAATGCACCTTCTGTGCCAGCTGGGAATTTGTAGGCACTGGTAGGGTTAATGTGGGTCTGAAAGAAGCTGTGGTGCTCAGTGCTGGATCTGCTTGGTGCAGACCTGGGTACACCCACAGTCCCCCTGTCCTCAGCTGCACCAGAGGCGAGGGACGTGGCTCCTGGTTGTCCCCGCAGTCCCTGGGAAGGGTCAGCCTTCCATGGAGACACCTTCCCCCTCTTCGAGAGAGGCAGAGGGTTTTGCAAGGCAGGAACTAAAGAGGGATGAAATTGGACCAAAATATTGTAGGTTTTTAATGTAGAAGAGAACAACATACTTTAAGGGTGGGCTAGGGGATGTGGGGGAATTGGCACTTCCCACAAACAGAGTGGGGGTCTCCCCTCTGCTTTGTGCAGAGCCACGGCACCCACGTCCCAGCCAGAGGAGCCTGGGGAACCCGCTGTGGGTGAAGGAACCCTCCAGTCAGAGCTCTGCTTTCAATCTGCAGCAGTTTGGCATCTTATCCTGCTAAAACAGGGGATTTCATGTCCTTTTGTACAGGAGAGAAACAACCTGTTTGGGATTAGTTTACGATCAGCCTCAACAGCCATTAGCTAAAGAAAACCAAGCCTGTAAATGAGCTCCTGTCAGAGAAGGAAGAAATGTTGGACTTGCTGCTGGATTTATTTTGCAGGGTGTTAAGGCAGGTTTAATGTGATTTACCATCCTCTGCAATGACACCTCCGGCACCAGGGAGCTGTGAGCATGTCCCTTTGCCTTCAGCCAGACCCACTGCTCTGCTGGCTAATTACTGCTGTGCTGGTAGCCCTGCTGCTGCATCTGGGTCTGTCAGCATTGCCAGCACAGAGCTCTGACTTCGGGGTTTATTGCTCACTTAGAAACTTGATCTACAGCTGTCAACTGAGGCTGCAGCACTCCAGGATCAGAAAGGAGGTTCGGCTGGTCAATGTGCATGAAATGCAGATCTTGGGTTCATCAGATTTTTTACTCATACAGTCAACGGAGTGGTGTTGTCCCTGACAACATTTGATGGTACTTGAGAATTTCCTAGAGTAGAAAGTAAAAAAGCTCTAAATAGAAATATAAATAGAAAAAGGTCTTTGATATGGAGACTTGCAGCAGTGACTGCTCAGCATCTGCCAACAAGCAGAACACATTCACAACACTCCTGTGAGATAGCAAAGATCTCAGTGACATCATTTGCAAATAGGAAACGAGGGACATTTAACGAGGTGCCAAGGAAAATTCAGGATGAATAAAACTTCCATGTACATGAGCACTAACACACACAGCACAAAAGAAAAGCTGCAGAAAGGGTGAGTTTTCCCTCTTGCCTGTGCTTGGGTTATTTTGCGCCTTTGTGTTCACAGCTGCCCCCACACAAGCGCTGTGTACAGCAGAGGAGGTGGCAGGTGTGTGAAGAATTCCTGAGGCTCTCCGAATCTCTGTGTCTGGGGGGCTGCTTGATGCCATGATCTGTACCCACACCCTTGCCCTCCTCTTCCTCAGGGCTGTCGGGTCCATACCGAGTCCCAGTGAGCACTCCAGGGCTCATGCCAGCAGCTGTCAGGGGTGCTCAGGGACCTCTCTTCAATGGGGGATCACGGGCAGCAGAGTGTTGAAGGGGAACTGCCCTGGAACTCCCCAGCAGGAGATCCAGGAGGGATTCAGGAGCCACCACAGGGCTCGTCACATCCTTTGAAAGAGCCTGTGCCCTCTGGCTTCCAGCTCAGAGCCCTGCAAGCTTGGGGAATCTCCCCCAGGAGGCTGCCAGGGTCCACGGGCACGTCATGCTGAGGGGCTGCCTGGCAGCTTGTCACACACCCCTGGGACAGCTCACCAGGGCACCAGGGCTCTTGGCAGAGCCTCATGGCCTTGAGCACCACATCAGCCCTGCAAGAATTAGGGATGAGGGTCAGTCATGGCTGGGCAGCACTGCTGGCCCTCGGGAGGCTGGTGACCACCAACTCCTCTGCGTGGCTTGTACAGGAGCACTGGGCCAGGGTCCAGCACGGCTCCTGGGAACACCAGCTGCTGCCTGAGCCCCGGTGCAGGATCTGCTCATCCCACCACGCATGGTGGGGCTCAGGGAAGGTGCCTGAGCACTGATGTCCCCTGTTCACCTGCACGAAGCGGGGTCTGTCACGTGTCCATCCTGGAGTGCAGCTGGAGGAGGGAAAGGGAGCTGACAGCTCAGGGAGGAGAGCTCCCAGGCTGCTCAGATGTGCTGGAGGGCAGGTGTCCCAGGCAATGCCCCCACAGCCATGCCGTTCTCCTGAGCAGGAGTGTTTCCTCCTGCTGCACAGCCAGCAATGGAAAAACAACCAGGCTGTGAGCTCTTCGCCTTCATGCCTTTCCCCCTCCAGAGGATAATAAGCTGCTTTTAATATCTGACATGTTTATTAACAGATGCAGTTGTGACAGCTGATGACTTCATATGCCACTTCCCACTAAAATGTTAGTAATAACTCGGAATTGACTGTCATAAATAAAAAAGACTACAAAGACAATTTGATGGTGTGTCACTCTGCAGTAATTTACTGAGACCCTGTTGGCTCTGGATGCGAGGCTGGAAGGTCCTTTGTGGAGCTCCAGTCCGGGTTTTGCAACAGTCACAATATTTTGGCTGGATATTGTCTTAGGAGGTGGTACTAGTGGGGTGGAATTCCCTCATGCAGGAGTTTGCACTGGATGCCTTTACAAAGCTGGATACTCTGGTAATAATAATAATAAAAAGCCCCTACCCAGTGGATGGGGACGGAGTCTACGGATCGAGACCAGGATTTATTAATGTGCAAATTGCTCTGATATGATCACATACTTTCTGCTTTGCATACGCAGGGAGCAGCGTGGGCTGATGGAGTAGGAGCTAGCCCGAGCGATCTTTACGAGCTGAGATCCTGCACATCGCAGAAGGGTTTGTTTCTCTGTGCAAAACCTGGGACCCCGTTAGAAACCTGCTTTAAAAAACGAGTGACCAAAATATCCAAATGCACCAGACTTCTCCATGAACTCGCCATGAATATATTTTTCATTTTTTTGACAGAAGCGTGTGTGTAACTTTCTCTGGAGGAACTGAGGAATTTTGTAGTTGGTCTTATAGTATTTTAAATCTGAGAACCCAGTAGAGTCTTTTCCGCAGTGATGAGGGAGTGACAAGTTGAAGGTAAGGGCTTCAGCATGCATGTTTGTGTCGATGGAGCTTTTGCAATGTGGGCTGCTAATGAGGAACGCGAGCCGTGTCAGCATCTGACTGCGGGTTTGCCTTGTGCAACGTGGATAATGAGTTCAGACAATGAGAGCTGTGCGAAATCACAGCACGATCTGTGGATCCCCTTTCTCCCCCCTCTCCCCCCCGAGGTACGTGGGGCTTGCAGGGAAGCTGGGCTGCTGCGCGTGTCCCCTGCCACCGTGTTCCCTTCCCGTTCTGGGGAAGGGGACACGGAGAGCTGGTCGGGATATTGATCAGCTCGCTGGGGCTCGTGACTGATTCTGGACCAGCTGTGGGGTCCCCCCGGCCACGGTGCAGTGGGTGGCCGTGCCCTACTGCCCTCCCGCTGATCCCAGAGACAGGGGCAATGGGAGGACGGGACAGTTAATTTGCTGCTGTCTCAGTACTGCTGTGGCTGCACCTAAGCCAAGCCTCCTGCCACGCACCCATGGGGGCACGGCAGGCGCTTGGAGAGCGTGGGGTAAGTACGGGCTCCGTGGAGTTTTGAATGGGGGATCAGCGGAGAAATAGTTAACAGGGATTATGGCAATAATTAGACGTGGTGCGAGCAGCTGGTGCTGATGCGCAGGGGAAGTGCTGCTGGATCCAGTGCTGGCTGCCATGGGTCAGCGAGGGCTCCCGCAGCCAAGCTCCCCAGCGAGGGCGAGGGTCAAGGTGACGCTTCAGCCTCGGTCCTCTGTGCTGATGGAGCCAGGCGCTGCAGGATGTGGGTGTGGGTGACTGGGGCTTGGTCACCCCTGGGCTGCTGGAGTGTTTTATAGGCTCAGGCACGTGTGTTCCCTTGAACGGCCCTGGGTACAGAGGAGGGTCGTGCAGGTGATGCGGTTTGGGTTTAAAGAGGCACCTTACAGTAAAAGGCATTAAAATAGGGTAATACTGGCAGAAGAAAATGGTGCATGACAAGGCACGCATGGAGCCTCCTCTCTGCTGCACAGGGGTCAGCAGATATCCACGCTAAAAAATCCTGTCACCTGAAGGTCTGTGAACTTGGGGCAGTGCTTACAATGCTGTTTGGGGGTGGCCAGGTCTGTGCTGAGATCTTGTAGGGACTGGGCACTTGCAGTGAAACATCTGCCTGGAGGGTTCTCCATTTGCAATGATTTTGTCTGAAGTCCATTGGTGACCCTGGAGCGGGTGAACTCCTGACTCCATCCACTCACCCCGCTGTGGGGCCAGGAACCGTGGAGGCTGGGTGGGAGGATGGCAGCAGCACTGCAGGCCTGGGAATGCCAGTGCTGCAACATGCCGGGAAACCACCCTGGAAAAAAGGCTCATTTCAGCTGGATCAGCTCCCTGGCCCCTGCGCGGCCGCTGCGAGAGCAGCAGCACCACCCTGAGGGACGCGGCAGGGAGGAGGCACCCGCTCTGGAGGTACAGGGCCAGTGATCCCCTGGGCACAGCCAAAACGAGCCAGGGTGCAGGCACCTGCTCTGGAGGTACAGGGGCAGTGATCCCCTGGGCACAGCCAAAACGAGCCGGCCGTGCCAGTGTGTGCAGGCAGCAGCTGAGCTGAGCATAAAACCCAGGTTTCCATCAGCCGAGCTCGACATGAGCTGGCAGAGCTCTTCCTGTGTTGTGAGGCTGGGACTGTGGTGAGCAACAGAACTGAGGGCCAGGTCAACACCCTGGCCTATGGGGACAGCCCCCGAGTGGGACAGAGGGGACCATGCAGCTGAGAGAGGTGGCAGTGGCAGCGGAGGCCCTTCCCCTGTGCGGTGTGAGGGTGACCTGTCATCTTGCCAAGGATGGAAGTGCCTGTCTTTGCCTAAGACCTGGCAAATACCGACAGGTTTCCTGTCATACCCACCACCAACCTGCCTCCAGGAAGATCCTCTGGGACTGCAGCTTCCTCACATGCTCATGGGCAGCGGGGCGGCGTGGGCCGGCTGCGGGATGTCCATTGCAAACCACCCTGAGCACTGCCAGGCCTGCAGAGCTCAGAACTTGGTCCCCGTGTCCCAGTGGTGCAGGGTGCTGCCATCCCACAGAAAGGCAGAATTTGGATGGGCTCAGTCCAGGCTGGCAGCAGCAACTGGTCTGGAGGACACCCTGGCTGCCTGCTCACTCCCTCCTGCTCTGTCGTGCCACATGCCCGGAGCTGAGGCTGCGGGTTATTTTTCCCAGTTGGTTTTCCTCTGCTGCTGGAGGTGGTGCTGCTCCTGGCTCTACAGGGCTCAGGTTTCCCAGGCAGTGATGTCTCGGTGGCAGAGCCAGAGCACTGGGAATCCCTTCAGGAAGCCCTGCTTGGCAGATGGTTCCTGTACACCTGGCCAAGCAGAAAGCCCCAGGTGCTGCTCAGGGCTTTGCCCTGGGCTTCAGGCTTTGGCTCTGCCTTTGCAGATCAGCACAGCAGCTCATGGCTCACTGGGCTCATGTGAGCCTGGAAATTGGTGTTTACAAAGCTGGCAGGCAGCTGGTGGAAGGAGCTGTAAGCCCTTGTTTGCATGCATTTACACAGAAATAAGAGGGGAATTGCGTATTGAGCTGAATGTGCGCGCTTGTTGTAGGATGAGCCTCAGCACCCCTGACTGTCCTTCCCGGTTTGCGTCACACCCCCCTGCTCCCCACAGCCAGGCCTATACCTGACATGGTGTGTGTCCACCCCGCACCTCCTGGGGCACCTGCTGAGCGTGTCCCTGCTTGGCAATTGGCCTTTAGGGAATCCTTTTTGGGGGAAGAGCCAGATTTTCAGTGCCCTGATCTGTGCTACCCCAAATTGGGCTGTTCTGTTTCCTGGTCTGAAATTTGGTTCTGCTGTTCTGGTGAGTTACTGACCTGTAGGAGGCTCAAACCCACCTGAGCTGTACCTAACAGACATGGGTTTGCTGCTCCCATGACTGCAGTCAGATTCCCCAGGCAGCATCCTGGTCTCAGCACAGAGCTGTGCCTGCCAGGACGATTCCAGTGCAATTCCAGATGCTGCTCTGGTTCTGCGGAGGAGCGGCAGGCATGGATCCTGCAGCCTGCCTCAGGGCTCTGCCTCCTCCTCCTTCTCCAGAGCAGCGTGCTGCCTCTGCGCTGGCATGAGGGCCATGGGAATCCCCCTGTAAAACATTTCCTGATGTTTCACAGTGCTGAAGCACAAGCACTCCTGGAGGGAGGCCTGTGGCACCATGGATCACAGCGTTACTTGGAGCAGCTACTGTGCCGGGCACTGCGCAAGGCGGGCAAGGAGCCGGTGCTGAGTGGAGCCGGGGCTGGAGCTGGGGGCTGGAGCTGCCGGGGCTGAGGTGCTGCTGACCCCCGGGGCAGCTCCCGCTGCCAGGCCAGGGCAGAGGGGTGGCCACGAGCAGCAGCCTCTCCTCAGCGTATTCCCCATCAGCGGGTCACAGCACGGCTCCGCAGATCCGGGGAATGCAGTGCAGGAGGTGGTGGAAGAAGTCAGACCTCAACAATGCTGTGGATAGCTCTGCTGCCAGATTGGGCTTTATTATTTTATTTTTTCAGTGAAGTTTATGGGTTGGGGATTTTGCAGAACTTGGCACTGGGATCTAATATCAAATGAAGACCTTCTGGTTCGGAAATTTGACTTAATGCAGCCGTCTTTTATTGCTTCAAGGATTAAGCAGAACAAAGTGGCTCTGCCTGTGCATGTGCAGAGATGTTTGCCAGAGGCACGTGAGACACCCTGTGGCAGCTGTGATGGCCGAGCCAGGCATGGTGGGACCTTCCACCACGGAGGGTTTCACAGTGCTGCTCCTGGAGCATCAGCCCTGCCGACAGGGAAACAGCCCTCGGGAACACAGCAGAAGAGAGGGACTTTCCCAAAGAGAACGAGGGCCCAAACCTGCTCCCTCAGCCCTTCCCTCCCACGGTGGGGCTGGCGGAGCAGGCAGGGAGCTCTGCCATGGGGTCACCAGTGCGTGGAAGGAGGGCGCAGGCAGAGCAGACACCGGGCTCAGGGAGCACCAGCAGTGTGGGCACATCCCTGCGTGCCTGTGGAACGGGGACAGCGGATACCCAGGTGCCATCACTGGTGTTTGAGGGGCCTGTTGAAAGCTCCACAAAGGCAGGCTGGGGAATGAGCTGGCAGCACGGAGCTACTGCTGCCACCCACAACCTTCCGGAGCTGCTGCTGCCCTGGGGCTGGGAGGCCTCGTGGTGTGTCCTGGGTTCTGTCCCCTGGTGTGAGGCTGGGAGATGTGGGACCAAGGTAGCCCAAGAGACACCCTGCAAAACCATGACTCCTCCTGCAGGAAGCCAGTTTCTGCATATTCACACCCCTCGCTGACTACCAAGAGAAAATTCAAATTCTCTATCCAGCTCCAGGACCTGGAAACCCAAATTTCCCACCTCACAGCTGGTGCCCAGCCAGCTGTTGGCAGCGACCTGGCAGTTCCCAGGGGTTCATTCCCACTGCTGCTATAACCAGGTTTGTCTTGCCTCCAGCATCTGGTCCTTCTCTCCGAGGCTCAGTAAACCTTTGGAGAGCCTGTTTACATTTCAGATCCCCGGTACATTCAGCAAGAGGCAATATATCAGCAATTCAGTTATTGTGGATTAGGTCTCAAATATCCTGGGGATATAATGTTGGTCCTTCTCACCTTGTGTGTAGGAGGGCTAATGGCAAATTATCTGGATGGTTTACATTTTCTGGTTTGTATTGGAGCTCCCAAGGACCAATTTATCCTGATTGAATTGCAAACAAGGCTTAGTGCCATCTCAGATTCAGGGTCCTGGTCTCTCCATAAATGAATTCAGAGCAATTCAGGTTATCCCAAATTCTTCCTGTAGATGGGATAATGGCATAAATCCTGCTAATGTTTAGACTGGAAATTGTTTGTAGCAACCTGAGCTTGACTGATGGCTGCAGTAACAGAAAGAATCATAATTCGTGTCCTGCGGTGAGGGTGGGAAGAGCTGGCAGTCCAGCCAGACGGCTCACCACAGACCCCCAGGTGCTCATGGCGGGGATTTGCAGACCTGTGGATCGTGTGTGACCGGCCAAGACACTGACTCTGCAGCACCTAGAATGCCAGTGGCCTTTCTGTGCTGAGGGAGCAGCTGTGGCCAAGCCCAGGCTCTCTTTAGGCTAGAAAGCAAAGAAACGAGAAAAAAGTGTGTGCTCGCTTGGTTCGTGCTGCGGTCTCAAGGTTTCCCATGGCACTTCCCTGTCCTGGAGTGCCCAAGCCCTCGGAAATGGGGTATGTGGTGGTGGCACAAGCTTCACGCTGGCTCTTGGCACACCGGGGCTGTGTTTGCTCCCTCCGGACATCCATCCCTGCTGCTGTCCCCACGCTGGGGGACTGTGCCCAAACTGTGAGTGTTGTGTAAACACGGCGTGTGCTTCCTGTGAACGCACTTCACCCGCAAAGCCGCCGTAATTAAAAACCGGGGTCCCTCTGGAGCCGCTGGCACTCGGCACTCATTCGGGGAGAGTTTGGCTTGTGCTGCACTGACGCGCCTGCTCACACCCACTCACATCCCCAGGGTCCTGTGGCTGTGCTGTGCATGGCCGGACTGTTCCACACCACCTGTCCGGAGGGACCGTCCTGACCCGCTGCCCCCCAGGCGCCGTGCCCAGGCTCCTGCACAAGTGCAGAGGAGCTGCGGGGATCCCCGCTCTGCACAGCTCCCTGCTCCGTAAATACTCTCGCAGCCCGGCTTAAGCACTTGACAGTGTTTATAAAGCAGCTTGCAGCAAACAGGCTTGGAAGTGCAGAACAAGTTGGTGTTTACACAAGTGACTAATTATTTATTTGAAAATCCTGTGGACGAGCCGTGGGCTGTAACGACAAGCACATGGGGAGCGCTGGGCTCCTGCCCCGGCAGTCGCAGCAGGGACACGGTGAAAAGTTCAGAACCGCCAGGGCAGGGGGGACAGTGGCTACCGCCCCACAGCGCCCAGTGGCCACCAGCTCTGCCGGCACAGGTGAGCCAGTGCTGCCAGGAGGTGCCCACGCCAGGCACAGCTCAGTGTCCATGGCATGTGCTTCCACAAGGCTCAGCGGTACCCAGGTTGCATCTCCCTGCAGTAGCTGCCAGCCCACGCCTGCTGCTGGGGCATCCCCCTTCTTCCAGGTGTTCTGTGCAGCCATAACTACCCTGAGGTGGGCTGGAGCAGGGGGCTGCTTGGGCCAGTGACCCTTCAGCAGGTCCCCCGGCAAGGGTGGGCCAGGGAGGGGACCAGCCCCCTGGGGACCGAGTCCATCCCAGGCTGAGGCCGGGCTCACTTCCAGCACTGTCGCCACCAGTTGTTTGGGGCATCGGTGATTGCGCAGTTATTATAAAGGGATTAAAACAATTTTCTGTTTCATTTGACTTCACAGAGCAAATGTTGTCGCCTTTATTCTGACACAATGTCTGCCGTTGGCAGGGCTTTGCTCTGCCAGCTGCAGAGAGGAGTGGGGCCCGGCTTGGCAGTGCCAGATCTCTTGGTGCAGCATGGAACTTGCCCTTCCTTCACACCGGGCACAGGGAAAACCACTTGAAAACTACAGGGAAAAATGCCCTGTCAGCAGCTAGCTGGAGCCAGGGCACTCTCAGGAAAGGATGGTACAAGTGGAGTCCTGGGTGCTGGCTGGCCATCAGGCAACTGGGCTTCCCTTCTCTCTCCAGATGTTCATGCAGAGCCACTGGTTTGCTGGCCAGCCTGTCCTGCTGGTGTTGCCATCTCATCACTCTGTCCTGCCGTGCCCATTGGGCCACCGCGCACCGTGGCTTAGGGAGGGCAGCGCGGCACTGGCAGCCGTGCTTGCAGCCCCACACCGGGCTCGCAGCCCCACGCCGGGCTCGCAGCCCCACATCGGGCTCACTGCCCCACGCCGGGCTCACTGCCCCACGCCGCGCTCGCTGCCCCTCACCGGGCTTACTGCCCCACGCTTGGCTCGCCACCCCATGCCAGGCTCACTGCCCCTCACCAGGCTCACTGCCCCTCACCGGGCTTACTGCCCCACGCCGGGCTCGCCGCCCCATGCCAGGCTCATTGCCCCTCACCGGGCTCGCTGCCCCACGCCGTGCTCACTGCCCCTCACCGGGCTCACTGCCCCATGCCACGCTCACTGCCCCTCACCAGGCTCACTGCCCCTCACCGGGCTCACTGCCCCTCACCGGGCTCACTGCCCCACGCCGGGCTGTCTCTGCTGGCAGGGCCATGGGTGAGCCTGGGGCAGAGCAGCTCACGCGCTCGGCCCTGCGCAGGCAGCGCTGACCCTGCCCTGTGCTTCAGGGAACGGGAGATGGGAGGTTTGGAAATTTCCTCAGAGCAGAAACACAGCTTTTTGGGCAGCTTGCAGAGGATCCCACCCCGTCCCCAGACAGCCCCAGCCCTGGCTGGGGACTGCAGGCTCGCTCTCTGCTAGGCTTGACTACCAGCCCCAGAGGTGCCCACTTGATGGGAAACATCTTGTGTGCCTGGCACTCGCAGCAGCCATCTGCTGCTTGAGGAGGGCAGTCTAGGGATCTGGCTCTATTTTAAACAAGTTCCAGCTACAACTACTGTTTGCAGCCCTGGCAGATGACAAAGATGCGCTGAGCATTTCGACGGGTGCTGATTATTAGCAACGGGGACTTACGGATGAGGCTGGAGTACAGTTCTCCCCACACCACTCTGGGTGCCACTATCTGCCAGCACCCCCAGCACACCCCACAACCCCCGTGGTCGCCCCCAGCCATTGTGGGAGTGATGCTGTCTGTCAAGTTAACCTGTTCTCCTCTTCTTTTGCAGTTTCTGCCAGCGTACCTGGAAACTGCGAGCAGCTAACGCCCGCTGCCGAGCCCCCGATGCGACCAGAGCCAAGCTCCTGCACTCCTGACAGGGATGAAGGTAGAGCCATGTTACCTGCTACCTAAGCTCGCCGGCGCTGATGCAGTTTGTGGATGTGGTCCCAGACCCGGCTCTGTGCACAGACTCTCAGCTCTGATCCCACCCGAGACGATTTAGCGGCAGCAGAGACCCCAGCTGTGGAGCACGCTCCCCCAACCACCCCACGACGGAGGGGCTGCAGCGCTGGAGAGTTACTATGCAGCTTGGACTGCTTGTGGTGGTGGTTTTTCTAAGCTCGATGGATCTAACAGGCAGCAGCAAAGTGGTGAAGGGCAAGAGGCAAAGACGAAGTATGTATGAAATGCTTTTCTTCTCTGCTTCCTCTCATGGTGCCATGAGGGTCATGCTGGTGTGAACGCGTTTACAACACAGGGAGCTGGGCAGGGCCTGCAGCGCCCCAAGAGCCCGCAGAGACCCCCCAGTCCCACTCCCGGGCAGTGCCATGTCCCCTGACCTGCCACAGCTCCGAGCTGCAGTGTCCCCTGAGGTCACAGGGCGGGTCAGTTAAGCCTCCAGCCCAGAGGGTCCCTGGTGGGGCTTGTGCAGGGCAGCCAGGCAGAATTGGCACAAGATCAGCCACAGGCGTTTGCCCTCCTTTATGTAAGCTCATGTTAGAACTGTTTTACATTAAAACTGTTTTAAATTGAATTATATAAAATTGATTTTATATTGAAACTGGGACTGCTGAGCCCTGGGAGAACAAGGAAAACCTGACGTCATGGCTAATGCTATAAAGGGCAATTTCCAGCGAGGGCCCAGCTCATACCTTTGCCATGGATGCAGAGCTTGGCACCAGGGCCCAGCGCTGCGGGAGGGATGGGGCCGGATCCCCGGGGGTCTCTGTGTAGGGGTGCCAGGGCCCACAGTGCCAAAGGGGTCCCAATCCAGACCAGTGAACCCTCCTGGCAACTGGGGGCTGAGGACTCCGCTGCCTTCGGTGTCTCTTGCCAAGGCTGAAGCAGCCCCCACAGCCACAGGCCTGGCGATGGGGCTGGGGCAGGCAGCGGGGGCTGCCAGGCTCTTGGGTCACTGCGGGGGGACAGGGCAGCTCTCTCTTACCTCTGGTCCTGACCCATAAACGCTGTGCTGCTCCGCACTTGCTTTTGAAGTGCGGTAAACATGGTATTTGAAAGAATACATCTTTTAAATACACAGCTTTTCTATAAACAAGGACATAGCTTGCATAATAAACTAATAAAAATAACCTGCATTCTAGCCTGCAAAGAATGCGATTGGTTTCAAAACAAGCAGCATTTTATATGATAATTAAAAGCAGAAAACTCTCAAGGCATGGGATTAAGTATTTTTCTTGGACTGAATGTAGGAGCTGAGAACACATCTCTATTTTGGGGGCAGTGACACCTCCCGACTGCCAGAGAGAATTTAACATAGGCAGGGTCAGAGTGAGATCCAGCCTGGGACGCAGCATGGATGGAATTAGTGGAACAGTTTCGCTCCAGGGCCATGAGCTCTGGTCCCCGCTGGTCCTCGGCGTGGAGGCACCGCCAGCTCCAAGCGGGGAGGCAGCAGGAGGTGCTGGACCCCTGGGCACATGCCCATTGTGAGTGTCTGCCCCACACGGGCATCAGGGCTGATGGGCAGGGCTGGGAGGCAGTGGGCTGGGGTGGGCAGTGCTGGGGCTCTGGGCGCAGTTGGTGGCTGCTTCCAGGTCCTGCTCCTCAGCGCGGCCACTGTTGTGACTCTCACGCCTGTGCTCGGCACAGCACTGGCTCCTGTGGCACTGGGGATGGGGCCGTGGTGTCTGGCCAGAGCAGAGTGTGTCGGTGCTGCAGGACCCTGGCCTTTGCTCTGTCCCAGTTCCTGCCCTTCCTGCCCGTGGTGCCAGTGGTTTGGGGTCACAGCTGGTGCCTGCAGAGCCCGGCGCTAACCACTGCCTCTCTCCTGCTCTTCCAGTCAGCACCGAGCTGAGTCAGGGCTGTGCCAGAGGTTGTGACCTGTGCTCTGAGTTCAATGGGTGCCTGAGGTGTTCCCCCAAACTCTTCATCCTTCTGGAGCGGAACGATATCCGACAAATTGGGATTTGCCTGCCTTCTTGTCCACTGGGATACTTTGGCCTTCGCAATACGGACATGAACAAGTGCATCAGTGAGTGCGGGGCTGGGAGGGAGCGGGCGCGGGCAGGTGGCAGTGCTCTGCAGGGCAGCGTGTGCCTCTGCCCACGTGTGGGAGGTGCTGTGGCTGTATGGAAGGGGAGAGGCAGGGCTGAGCACGGCAGCCGACAATAACCTTGTCTGCCCGACAAGAACCCCGCTCAGCACCACACGGGCACGCTGGGGACGTGCTCTGGGCAGTTTTGTTATATGGGCTGCCAGACTGGCATTGGCTTCCTTTGGGAGGAGGGAGATCCTTTCAGGCATTTAGTGCCTCTTTTGCTGCTCTACTGCTCACCAGACTCAGGCAGCTCTGAGTGAAATCCTTGGCTTGCATCTTGTAGCCAGAGCAGCAGAAAGAGCTGGACATGGAAACATGCGATCACTCCCCTGGCAGGTCCGTGCACAGCACCCTCACGGCCAGGTTTCCATCTAATTCCCTTTCCCTGCAGCCTGTCCTGTAGCTGCAGCTGGAGCCGGGACTGTATCCTTTGCGCTGTCCCCTTTGGCTGACTGATGCTCAGCTGAACACCAGCCCAAAACTTTCCCACCCTGCCTGATTCTGTCCTGGCAGTGGCTGCTGCTGGCTGTGAGAGCTGCAGCACAGGGCTGTCCTGCACAGGGAATGGCGCAAAGAAAACTCACTTCTGAGTGGCACTGCCAGGCCTGGCAGGATGCTCACAGCCATGCCCTGGCTGCTGCAAGACCCCTGGCAGCCAGGACTGGGCTCTGGTTGGCAGTGTGGAGCTTCTTGAGTCTTTTGTTCACATTGGACTACACAATGGCTTTGGTGTTTGTTTGTTTTTTTTCTTCCCCAGAATGCAAAATTGAGAACTGTGAGTCGTGTTTCAGTCGAAACTTTTGCACAAAATGTAAGGAAGGTTTGTATTTGCACAAAGGGAGATGTTACGTCACATGCCCCGAAGGCTATGCTGCTGCCAACGGCACCATGGAGTGCAGCAGTCCTGGTAAGCAGCCTCAGGCCCAGCCCTGCATGTCTGGTCATGGGTAGTGCTGCAGGGGGGTTTAGACGATGAACCGAACCCCTCATCGTCCCCGTGTCGAGGGGGTGACAGCACAGCCCTTCGTGGGGCAGAGCCCTCCGGGAACCAGCCTGGATCGCGAGCAGCCCCTGGTGTTTGTGCACTGTGACCCAGAGTCGGTGTGGTGTGGCAAGGAAGGGGGTGCTCGGGGACTTAGGATCCTGCTGAGGAAACACACACTCCCTTGCCGCCTAAGGTGGGGGAGAGATGCAGTGGTGGGCTCTGGGATGGCCTGAGTCGGCAACCCAGGAACGGGAGTTACAACTGGGCTCTCTTGTTATCCAACAGCACAATGTGAAATGAGTGAGTGGGGGCCATGGGGGCCCTGCTCCAAGAAAAGGAAGCTCTGTGGCTTCAAGAAGGGCAATGAAGACCGAACACGGCGGATTCTGCAGGCTCCCTCTGGGGACGTGTCTCTGTGTCCTGCAACCACAGAGGTGCGGCGATGCACCGTGCAGAAGAACCAGTGCCCCGAAGGTGAGCAGAGGCGGAGGGTCTCTCCATCCCTCCCCACAGCCTGAACTGGTCAGACACAAGGAGTCAGCCAGTTGTCCAGTGTCGCAAATGTGCTGTGCAGCTCCCGACTCCTCTGAAGTGCAGGGGATACGGATGTGATGGCACTTGGAAGAGCTGCAGGTGGAAGGGGCACAGCCCCCAAGGGGGTGATCCTTGGCACAGCTTGCCATGTGTGCCACAGGTTTCAGCTATTTTAGCTTCTTCCCTGGCCAGAGAGCAGCCAAGGGTGCATGCCTGCGTGCCTGCATGCCTGTGTGCCTGCATGCCTGCGTGCTGCCGTGATGGGAGTTGTCTTCTCTACCAGAATGCTTAGGTCTGTTTTTCCCAGGAATTAGAGTGTCTTCAGGATGAATGGTGGTTTGGTTATCTTGTTATAGAGTGGACAAGGATTGCAGCTGTGTTGAGTGTTCTGAGGAAAGGGTTCTGAGCAGTGACTAAAGGCACAGGAATTAACCAGCGGGGCTGGGGGAGATGGACGTGGCCGATCGGCTCCCCGAGGCCTCGCTCCACCTCACGCTGCCCCTTTGCTTTACTGCAGGGAAAAGGAAGAAAAAGGAAGAGCAAGGAAAGCAAGATAATGGGAATAGAAATCGGAAAGACACCAAAGACACTAAGTCTGGCACCAAGAAGAGGAAGAACAGACAGAGAGGGGCCACGGTGCCCACGACGCCCGCTAGCCCTGCCCAGTAGCTGGCCCTGTGCGTCACTGATGGCAAGACTCCATTGCTGCTATGTATATGAAAGCTTTATTGAACAGAGCACTGCTACCATGTACACGTGTCCAGAGACAGACATATACTCCAGACTGACCCACGGACTGACAGAGGCCACACACACAGTACTTAAGGAGGCTGCACACACACCCCGCCCAGGATGGTGGAAGATCGCTGCTGAGGAGTGGGAGCACACACGGAGGCAAAGCCCATAGCCCCAGGGCTCTGTGGGGACACTGCAGGGAGGAGAGGTGGAGCGTAAGCCAGTGAAGGACCCAGACACGGGATTGATTTCATGATCAGAGGCCTCAACTGGAGCCCAAGCACGGGGCCCCAGCGCAGCCCCGCTCAGCCAGGGGATGAGACTGAACCCACATGGCCACTCTCCCTGACCTGGGACCCAGACACACACAGCAGTGGCCTCTTTCTCTTCCCTCACCCCTTATTTTGTGTTTTAAGCTGTATGACTTTATCATTGCCAATACATGTTAAAAGTTTGTGGTAAGAGGTCAGTGGTATCTGCCCTGAATCTGCTTCAAAGAATTATTTCAAATTAAAAAAAAAAAACCAAAATCAAAATGACAACCAGCTTCCTGAGTGTGTGGTTCATACCTTGGCCCCTATGGAGGCTGGTGTCCCACAGGACAGAGACTCACTTGTGGAAGGGAAACTCACCAAAGCTTTAAGAAAATCCCAGAAAATGCTGCCAGCTGCACTGCAGCCACAAATCAGCCGTCCTACGCGAGGGACCCCACTGCACCCCGAGGAATTCCCCACAGAAGGATCCACTTAACACACAGCAGATTGAGAAAATGAGAGGTTACAACAAACCACAGGTTGCTGAAACATTGTGAATCTGCTCAGACAGTCACAGCTGTGGGACAGTCCCGGGCTGGGGACAGCCGGTCTGGCTGCCGGACACCACCCCGGCGTATGGCAGGAGGGAGGCAGGCGGGAGGGGGAAGGTGCAGCTCAGGTCCTGCAGAAGAGAAACACATTTTTAAATTGGGTAGAAACTACTTGTCTGCATCCCACCGGCTGGAATTTCCTGGATTCTCCTGCTCTGCGAGAGCTGACACCTGAGCAGAGGAACTGGGACGAGGACTGTGCAAGACAGACCTGGCGAGCCCTGCATGGGACGCGTGGGTTCGCTGCCTGCTCTGCTCAGGGAGTTCTTCCTTCAGCAGTTGCACAGGGTGTCTCACCACTCACTGCCCTGGGATTTTAAAATGTGCTTTCTCTGTATAAATCTGTAGAGACGTATTTAATTTCTCGAGAGTTCAGCAGAAGCTCTCTGGTCCCAAGGGATGGTGCTGTGGCTCACAGAGATGTGCCCAGGGTGGATCAGGGATGTGCTGCTGGAGCTCCGCCTCCCCTGGCAGGGCGAAGGGCAGGAGAAACCTCACCCCAGACTAACCCTGGTGAATCCAATCTTCGCTGTACTCGCTTCCATACCCTCTGCTCTGTGGTTTTGGAGAGCAGAGTGAGCCAACAGGTGTGCAGGGTACCCTGCCAGAGAGCTCCCTGTCCCTCCGAGGGGTCACCTGCCCACACCCACAGCTCTGGTTCTCTCCTGTGGCTCGTGGCGCCCACCGAGGACTCAGCTCCGGCACAGGACACCCCAACTCCCTTCACCCAGCCCCAGGGCTGGCTTGCTCGGTGCAGGATGTGGAGGCTGCACAGTTGTTTCGGCTCCGGAGCCGTACCAAGCTCTCTGTGACTGCTCTGCTGGCAGAAAAACCTTTCAGCCTATCGTCCACTTTGTGTTTAAGTAAACAAGAAGCTGTTACATCTTTGAAAGGGGATTCCATTTCAGCACAATGATAAACGAGCAGCATACCAAGCAGGGGGAGAAAGAGGTTCTTGAAAGTCATCCTTTAAGTTGTTTACGGATCATGTTCACATGATTTCTGAAAGCTTCCCAGCTGAATGATCCAATCTTACTCTATTTTCTAGCCTGTGAGGGAAGTATTTCATTTGTGCCATTGTATTGCTCGTAAGGAGAACCGTTTTCCCTTCCACTTTGACCAGCACCCACCAGTCACCCGTGGGTGAACCTCGGCTTGCTCGCTCGCTGTGCCTCCCTCCTGCTGCCGTACCCTCACCCAGTTCTCAGCGAGGATTAAAGAAAAGAGAGTGCATTAGGAAAGTTTTCTGCGTGAGGCTCTGGTAATGACTTGATTCCCTACAGTAACTCCTGGCACTATTAGCACAACTATTTCAAAACTAAACTGCGTATAATAAATCAACAGAATCTATTTTAGAGAACTCTAGGGATTATTAGAAAAACTGACAAACTTCTTTCTGTTGTATCCTTTGCCCTACTTTCTTCCTTTTTTCATAGCAAAATGGGAAGAAAAAGGGTCAAAGGCAACAAGAAGTTTAAGATGCATATTAAGAATATCCAAGATTTTTCAGTAGGGGTGATTTTAAAATTAAATTGTTTTAGAACAATTAGGAGAAAAAATATAAAAAATAAATCCAATTTCTTTTCTTTTTTTTTTTTTTTTGAGTCAGCTCAAGAATTGTGTTTATTCCCACTCTTAGAGAGCTGGTTCAGTTATGAATTTAGGAACATTTTGCCTTTGACCAACGTGAACTGCACACTGAGCTCCCCAGTCCAAGCTGAGATGTCCTTAGCTGGGTGATGTCACCTCAACTCACACACATGTGAATGCTCTCTTTCCACGCACTAAATAACCCTGTTGTGGTGTTGTCTCCATGGCATCACTGTAAAATACGTGTCTTTAAACGAATAAATCAATAAATGGGTTTGCTGAACCAGCTTCATTTGTTTATTCACCAAAACTGGAGGCAAATCCCAACTAATCACAAAAATGTCCACAGACAGAGCGAGCCTCTCCTGAGAGCCTTCTGCCTGCATCTGAGAGCCAAAGGAACCGACACGGATCACGGATGGGAACGTCGCTGCTCCGACTCCTGCGTGTATTCCCACCCTGGGCTTTGATCAGCTTCATGCTGAACTGGACAAGCAACTGCTGGATGCACAGACAGACAGAGAGATCCTTTGTCAGGAACTCCACTGCACAGGAAACAGCTCCATTCTCCCTGCTGAACAACCTGGTGTTATTCACTGGACAGAATGCCGTTAACTCAGAATCTGCAGGATGGTTTCTAAGTCAGTTTCCTCAGCTTTTGAGCAATACATCCCATGCCATGGGGGAACAAAGGGCCAGGAATAATGGACAGCTTGCAGTCGTGGGTTTGGAACTGTTTAATTTCTCTCTCTTTTGCTGAGATTTGGAACCTAAAGCAGATGAATGTCACCGAACACAGGTTGGTTCTATCACATTCTTAACCCTCTCTGAGTAATATAAATCTGTGTTTTTCATCATCTACAGTCAATGAACTGTGTGCACACACGCTCCTCGCACAGTAATTCACTGACTTGCCCCCTCCAGAGAGGTGGAGGTAATGTATATACTCCTTAGCCCATGTTTATGTTTAAATGATTTCTCACTCAGGAGAAATCTTAGCTTTGATTAAAGGAAACAAAGTAGGATAGTGAAACATGTTATCTCCAAAACTATTGTTTGGATTACATTGTCTGAGAACACTAAAAGGGATAATTCAGGTATATATTTACAGATTTTATAAAGTCAATAGACTTCACAGAGAGAGATGACAGGCATCATGTTTAAAAAAATCTATATTAAAATTACAGAAATACCAGTGTATTTGATCAGTTGCCATAAATAAATCACCCTGCCGGCATTTATGTACACGGTAATACATCACACCCAACTGAACGGCAAACCATAGTTTGGATGGAGCTGCTTGCTGGAATTTCCATGATTGTTTGAAGAACAGGAAAACAGAGGCAGCCAGGTAGGTCGTATATTGTCATTTACAGCCTGAGGTAAAGCACTGGTTTAGAGGCACTCTCAGGGCCTCAGCGGCCACAGCCCCTCCTGCGCCACAGAGGAGCCCAGCCCGTACGGGCAGAAGTTACTTTTCATGACTGTTCAAATCAAACCACAGGAAAACATTCCTATTGAACTGCTGCAGCTTGCAGAGTGCTGGTGAACGCCAGACCCGCGGCGCTGGCAGATGTTCCCAGAGTGAAGCCGAGGGCTCTGCAGCCCGCACAGCTCTGAGCCCGCCTCGCGCTCCGAGGGCTCCATCCCGCTGGCACAGCTCAGCCTGGGCTCTCAAAGCCCTCTTACACCTCTCTGCCTTTTTTCTTCACTTCAGTTTTCTCCTCCCTCCCGAGTTCCCCTGTTGCTTTCAGTCACCGTTTTGGGAACTCCATGCCCAAGGCAACAATCCAGGATCACTTTGTTTCTGCTGCTCAAGAGCTGTCACACCTGGAGCCGTTTGCCAGGGAGCCCCACCTCCCGCTCCTGCCAGCTGTATCCCTGGGAAGCCACACCTGAGGAACTGAGCTGGGAAAGCTGCTGTGCTGATAAACTGCCGACAGTATCTTCTGCTGTGATTTTGAAGATGAGCTACAAAATCCACTTGCCTCCTTGTGCTCTGCAGGGAACTGCTGCAATAGAGGGAGATGGCTGATGCTGCTTTGTCCTGTCAAATAAAACAGAGGAGCTCAATACCACACTGAAAAAGGGCTCCGAGTGCAAGTCCAGTCTTGTTCTGAACTCTTGGAAATCTACTTTTCCTTCATTTAATTGACAAAATCTGTAGATCATACAAGGAAGACAGTCCCTGCCAAAAATCCAACATCACTAGTTTTTAATAATACAATGGGAATAACCCCTCAGAACATATGTAATTATGGGAATGAGTCATTCTGATGGCATCACGTAACTACATTCACTGGGATTTGACAAAGATGAGGCCACATAAAACTCAAAATTATTTCATTTCAGCCCTGGTCAGGGCAGTGGTGCTGAGGAGCTGAGGCCACGTAGCAGAGGTGACGGACAACGATCTGTGACCCTGTTGTCCTGGCTGGTTGTGGCACAGACAGTGGCAACAGAACAAGAAAAAAGCTAAAGATTGAAATGGGGGGATGCATCAAGAGCAAAGGAAAAGCTGTGAGTCACAGAGCAACAAAACATCAGTTTAGTGGAGCAAAATATCTGACTCGCACGTTATCAGATACACAACCAGCAGCTGCAGCCTCAGGGATGCTGCAAGTTAAACACCAACTGCCAAAAGTGATGGAATTTGGGTTAGGGAATATGTGAGAGTGAGGAAAGCGCAGCAGGAAGGTGCCAGTTTGAATGCAGGTCCCGCACATTATCAGGAGGCTCTTTTCTTTTGACAGAAAATCCAGGCTCGTAGCCCACCCCAACGGGGGCGTGGGGCATGGCTGGGTAAAGGGCCTGAGCCAGCAATGCTTCCAACCTGGGAGTTCAGCACCCAGCTCTGGGGTGACAAGTTCTCCCTGCCACAGCCTCCTGCCCAAAGCTGGCTGGGTCTGCTCTCTCACAGAAAGAGACGGCGACTTTCTGGCCGCACCCCAAGATCTCTTGCTAACAATAAAGAGGGAGTTTTCTTAAGGGAAAGGAAGAAAGAGTTGGGGAGAGTAGAGCAAGTATTACTCAACTATTTCGTCTAAAATTTTGAAAATCAAAAGGCTCTTCTGACAGATTGATATCGACTCTAATAGAAAACACACTTGTCCCGGGAAAACTCTTCTACATGAGCCTCAAGTCTGATAGCTTAAACAATTATCTACAATTTGGAATTGATTTTTTTTCATGCCCACATCAATGTGTACTTTTTCAATGCCCAAGGCACAGATAATTCTATTAAGAGAAAAACCAGAACGTGTAGGCTTAAGCCAAACAGCCTCCAACTCCAGACTCTGTCTTACAAAACATGTCCCAAGGCCTGACTCATCATGGCTCCCTTGTACAGCAGGGACTCTTCACCTCACAGCAAAACGCTGAAAATCATTAGAAGAACAAAATCCCAGCAGCTCTGTTATTGTTCTGGGTTTAAAGGAGCATTAGCAGCACCAGAAGGACATTGCACTGGCTGGGAACACTCTGCTGCTAATAAGTGTTTAGGAAGGATGGGCCAGAGCTGTGTTTTGGGCAAGTATTCCCCAAGGTGCTGAGCTTGGCCCTAGCCCAAGCTCTGGTATCAATTAACACTGTTTCAGTTCAGCTTTGTTCATTTCCCCTAGGTGAGGAGCTTTCAAATTGCTATTACAATCTGGCAGTAACATGAATGCGGGCTGAGGCTCTGGACACAGAACTTGCACAGATTTGATTTGTTAGTGCACCGTCCATGCAATTCTTTACACGCACATAAAAACACACAGTGTTGTTATTGCTAATTTTTAAAATTCCTTGCCAGTAACCCAGAAAGAACAGCCCCGTGTGCCTGTAAACACCCACCAGCACCGCCTTGTGCTTGAGTCTCTGCTGCGGCAGTGCCCTCTAGGAGCCCCAGTGCCTCTCAGCCACCCCAGTGTCCCACCAGCAGCCCCAGTGTCCCACCAGCAGCCCCAGTGCCTCTCAGCCACCCCAGTGTCCCACCAGCTGCCCGGTGTCCCACCAGCAGCCCCAATGCCCTCCAGCAGGCCCAGTGTCCCACCAGCTGCCCGGTGTCCCACGAGCAGCCCCAGTGCCCCAGGACCAGCCCCAGTGCCCTCCAGCAGCCCCAGTGCCCTCGAGTAGCCCCAGTGCCCTCCAGCAGCCCCAGTGCCCTCGAGTAGCCCCAGTGCCCTCCAGCAGCCCCAGTGCCC